>PVJI01008533.1:0-70565 GCA_004026765.1 Micronycteris hirsuta
AAAAAAAAAGTGTAGTAGAGGAGTTCATCATAGTAGAGAAGTCTGATTCTTAATCCCAATATTGTGTTTAATAAACCATTTTATATTAGTACTTCACTGTTAAGTATGTTTAGTAAAAGTGATCTTCAGGATATGCTATAGATTTCAGATTAATAGACTTTAAAAATAGTAACTTTTTTCCCCCCTAATCTGAAGGGTCCCCCTTATCTTGAGATTGAGGAGAATTGCTGCATATCTGTATTTAATAGAGCAAACTTTTAATTTGTATGAGAACAGCCCTTGGTCATATACAATATAATTAGTATTGATTTGAAAGAAAATACTCTTATTTAATGCTAAGGAAAAGTGAATCAACAGGAGCCATAACTGAGTGGAAATTACCAAGAAGAAGCACAAAATTGACATATAAACACAGATACGTACACCTACACACATGCACACACAAATTGTAAACCTAAGAAAGAAAAAATATAGGACATAGGTTGTAAGTTGAGGGCATGACAGCAGTTAAAATTTATTATATCATGGCAAAAATCCTCAGTAGACAGTTTCACCTGTGAAAGGACTCACGTAGCAAATACTAAAGTATTATTTATCAGGGTAACAATTTTATGTTGAGTTTATTGCGGTGATACTGATTAGTAAAATCTTATAGATTTCAGGTGTATAATTCTGTAATTTATCATTTGTATATTGTATTGTGTGTTCACTACCCAAAGACAAATCTCCCTCTGTTATCATTTGTACTCCCTTTACTCTCTTCTACTTCTCCCCAACCCCCTTTCTCTCTGGTAAGGTAGGTAGTTTTTATGTCTACAAAAGTAATAAACTTTTTAAAAATTTAAGCAATCTAACTGGTTAGGAAATGTTAACATTGCAATGTATCCAATCTATTTTCTTTCTGTAAATAGAAATAAATGTGTATGAAAGCAATAGAAGCTTACATATATTATAATTTCTTATTTAATGTTCTATAGGGAATTATAATATTTAGACATTATTTGAGGACTGCTTTTCTCCCCTACTATATAATTTAGATGTTTTCAATGTCTGTGCGCTTGTATCTATCTCATTCTTTTGAATGGCTCTGGAATTATGTGCTAGAGGTATATGTGGTTTATTCTTATTTTTTATGTTATAAAAGCAATACATTGGCTATCCTTTTGTATATGGTTGCATTCTTAAGTGAAGTTTTCTGTAGAGTAACTTCTTAGCATTGACAAGTGAAAGGATATATATACATTTAACATTTAAATGGAAAACACCAAATTGCTTTTTATAAAAGTTTTGCCAGATTATTGATTTAGATAAAGGTAAAAATGTCTTTCACCGCATTTCTTCCATCCTCATGAAAATGTATCTCATTAGTTGTTTATTTTATATCAGTTGATTGAGTAATTCAATAAATGGTGATAATTCAGCCTCTTTTTAAAAATGCCACTTGTGCTTTGTTAATTGCCCTTCAGTGTGGTTTGCCCAGTTCTCTGTTGGTTTTAATTCTTTTCTGTTGTGTTGGATAGCGTTAAGAGTGCACAGGCTGTTTAGTTGGATGAATCTGGGTTTGAATTTTAGCTTCACTCCAATTAGATGAAGGACTTCACAAAGGTATTTCAGGCAGCTTGCTTTTTAAAAAATAACTATATTTTGAAGTAATTTCACTTTCAGAAATGCTGCAAGGATAGTATAGATAACTCCTATACATTTTACTCAGATTCACCAGGTTTTTTTTTTAAATCCAAGGATACATTCATTGATTTGAGAGAGAGAGATAGAGACATCGATCAGTTAGTTGCCTCCTGTTGTGCACCCTGACTGGGGATTGAACCTGCAACGTTTTGGTGTTTGGGATGATGCTCCAACCAATTGAACCACCCACCAGGGCTAGCTTCACCAGTTTTTAACATTTTGTCACATTTGCTTAATATTCTCTCTGAGTGTGTATATACTTTTTTTTCTGAACCATTTGAGAAGGGATTACGTACTTCAGGCCTTCTTATAATTTATGTTGCTAATACTTGCATGCATATTTCATAATAACTAGGCTCTTTTGTTACATATCTATCAGCTTGCTAACTTTTCTTCACATTGTGGCACATAGACTGACACTGTTTGTATAGGACAGTGGGTTAGATGAAGAAGACTGCTGAAGCTAAGTAATTAGGGATGAGTATCTTGGCACAACAATAACGCATCTTTACAATACATAGTAGTATGCTGCAGCACAGTTGGGAAACTTTGAATAGCATTTATCTATAAGGATTGTTGTGAGAATCAAATGAAATATTGTATGTAATGTTCGTTGGCAGATGGGAAACATTCTAACAAATAAGTTTTTTGTGTATTGCAACTAAATTATGGGTTACAAATACTTTTTCCCTGTTATTTTAAACATTAAAAGTTTAAGATCTGTTGTGATCAAAATTGTTACCTTTATTTTTATGGCTTTTGTCCTTTTTTAAAAATATATATTTTATTGATAATGCTATTATAGTTGTCCCAGCATCCCCCACCACCACCCTTAGTTCATGTCCATGGGTCATGCATATAAGTTTTTTGGCTACTCCATTTCCTGTACTGTTCTTAACATCCCTCTCTATTTTGTACCTCCAAATTTGTATTTCTTAACCCTTGGACCTTTTCTCCTATTCTCCCCCTTCCTCTTCCCAGCCGATAACCCTCCGGATGATCTCTGTGTTTGTGATTCTGTTTCTGTTCTGCTTGTTTGCTTAGTTTGTTTTTTAGATTCAATTGTTGTGAATTTATTGCCATTTTAATATTCATAGTTTTGATATTCTCTTTTCTTAAATAAGTCCCTTTAACATTTCATATAATAATGGCTTGTGATGATGAACTCCTTTAATTTTACCTGTCTGGGAAGCACTTTATCTGCCCTTCAGTTCTAAATGATAGCTTTGCTAGATAGAGTAATCTAGGTTGTAGGTCCCTGCTTTTTATTACTCAGAATACTTTTTGCTGGTCCCATCTAGCCTGCAAAGTTTCTTTTGAGAAATCAGCTAAGTCTATGGGAATTCCTTTGTTAGGTAACTATCTGCTTCCCTTGATGCCTGTAAGATTCCTTCTTTAACTTCTGGCATTTTAATTATGATCGATCTTGGTGTGGTCCTCTTTGGGTCCAACTTGTTTGGGACTCTGTGTGCTTGTATGTATTTCCTTCACTGAATTAGGGAAGTTTTCTTTTATTATTTTTTCAAATAGGTTTTCATTTTCTTGCTCTTCCTCTTCTGGAACCCCTATGATTCAAATATTGGTACGTTTAATATTGTCCCAGAAGCTCCTTAGTCTGTCCTCATTTTTGTGAATTCTTTTTTCTTGCTGTTCTGATTGAATGCCTTTTTCTTCCTTCTGTTCCAGATCGTTGATTTGATTCTTGGCTTCATCCCCTCCACTGTTGGTTCTCTGTAGAGTTTTCTTTATTTCACTTAATGTAACCTTCATTTCTGCTTGGGTCTTTTTATGCTGTTGAAATACTGAATGATTTCTTTGAGCATCCCAATAACCAGTGTTTTGAACTCTGCATCTGATAAATTGGTTATCTCCATTTTGTTTAGTTCATTTTCTGCAGTTTTGTTCTGTTCTTTCATTTGGGCCTTATTTCTTTGTCTCCTCATTTTGGCAGCTTCCCTTTGTCTGTTTCTATGTATAGGTAGAGCTGCATTGACTCCCTGTCTCAGTAGCATGGTCTGCTGTAGAAAAGTTTACCTGTAAGTTGTTTGGGGCGGAGCCTTAGGTAATTGTCAGGGTTGGGGAACCCATGTCACTGCTCTGTGGCTACTGTAGGTGGGGAGACTTGGAGAGAGGACAGTGCTTCCGTCTGGCCTCTGGAGTTTTGCCAGTAGGAAATTGTCTCCTGGTACGTGCCCTGTTGTCTGTCAGTCACTTCGCTTTCTCCCCCTATGCTACTGGTACCCTTCCATCTGTTGCCTTGTTGCTGAATCCCAGAGGGGTGGTTCTGCGTTAGTCCTAAGTCTATTTTTGGCCCTTTAAGAAGAGTCTCCTGAGAATCCAGCAGTTTCTTTAGCCATCACAACCCCCACTGGTTTTTCATCCTGAAGTTATAAGGACTTATCTTCCTAGCACTGGAACCCTGGGATGGGTGGCGTGGTCTGGGGCTGGGATCCCTCACTCCTGAGGTATCCCTCCCGATTTTTATCCACCACTTGCTTGATATGGGACCACACGTTCTGTGTCTCTGCTCCTCTCCACCTCTCCACACCTTTCCTCATGTCTCTGCCCCTCCTGCCTGTCTGGATAAATGTGGCTTTTTTAAATCCTTGTTTGTCAGACTTCCATGAAGCTCAGTTTTCTGACAAATTTGGGTGATACTTGCTTTTGCTTGTCATAATTTTTGCTGTAATTGTCTGAGGAGGCAAAGTGTGTTTACCTACACCTCCATATTGACCAGAAGTCTGGCTTTTGTCCTTTAAGCAAACTCTTCTGTAGAGTGCACTTTTGTACACCAAAATCATCAATTACTCGTTTTTATTGAATATATTTATAGATTCAATAATTTATATTTAAGATTTTGATTCATAATGGAATATATCTTGGAATTAGAAAAGTGAGGTAGAGACCCACTATAGTTTTTAGTAGAAATATGGGATACTCAGAAATCAAAATGAGTTACTACCCAGTAATGGTTAAATGACTTTTTACTTATATATTCAGTTGTCCCTTGTACAACATGAGTTTGAATGTGCAGGTACATTTTTACACAGGTTTTTAACACTAAGTATACCCTTGACCCCTTTATATTCCTGCTTTCAAATTCATGGATGCAGATGGCCCACTGTACATATTGTTCAGTGCCATTTTATAGAAGGCACTTTAGCATTTGTGGGTTTTGGTATCCACAGAGGGTCGTAGAATAAATCACCTGTTGATAGCAAGGGACAAGTTGAGTTTTGGGGTATATGTTACATGCAGATTTTCAACTGTGTGTTTGTTGGTGTCCCTAACCCCCCTGCATTGTTCAGAGGTTAGTTGTACTACTTTTATAAAGCCCCTTTTTTTATTCTGGCAAATTCTTAGTTATTTTTCAAGACTACACTCTGACATTATTTCTTTGAGGAAGACTTATTTCTCTGTTAGGTTTTATGATGCTCTTATATACAGTCTTAACCATATTCATATCTTCAGGGCTTTCCAGTGTTTAAATATTGTGAATGTTTAATCATTTTTGAAAAAGATTACTAGACGGGTTTGTAAACAGTACATTAAATGGTTCGATGAAAATGGATCCAATAAATTGCTAGTAGATTTGTCTTATTTAGTTGGTTAAACATTGGTCTCTTCCTTTTCTTTAACGTTCTGTTTTTTGGCAGTAGTAACTTACATTGAATAATCTTGAATTCTAAATTGGTACAGTTCAGAGTAACAAGACAGTGTTATAAAACAAGCAGAGAAAGACAAATCCAAGTATTTTATGTGACTAAGGCTATGGATAGTTAGCCTTTAACCAGTTGCTATTATTTGGGAAGCAAGTACCTGGATTTAATTGTTATCTATTCAAGAAGTCATAAAAACCTGTGTTTTGCTTGGAGTATGTATTGTCATGCATTTGGTTTGAATCATGTTGTAGTATTTGGTTTTGTGAATTTGAGTTTTTTGAAGTCTAATATAAGCATGTGATAACTGTTAAGATTCTTCTTAATTACGAAGTTTAAACTTCTTTGGGAAGAAATGATGTGGAGGCTAGTGAGAGAGGGAGGAATGAGAAATATCCCCACAGTTTCTGGCATAAGTCATTGGTGATATGTCACTTTATTGGGAAAATATTTTGGGAGTAGGGTAAGGTAGGGTGTAGTGCTAAAAAGTAAGGATTTAGTTTTGAAAATACTAGTTTTGAGATACCTGTAGTTTGTACAAGTTGCGATATCAAGTAAGCAATTGAATATACTAACTTGGAACTTGGAGAGTTCTAGTCTAGGAATATAAATTGTTGATGGCAATATGCTAATTTCTGCCTTGGGAATGACAGATTACCAGGGGTGTAGGTATAGAATGAAAGGAAAGGGCTGAGAAACACTTTGAGATACTCAACATCTATTTTAGAGGATGGAGAAAGGAGAGGAGCCAACAAGAGAAACCGAAAAAGTGATACTGATGTAGGAAGAAAGCAAGGGGGGCGGGTTTAGGGGATGCTGAGACTACTAGAGTACTACAAGAATGAGGAAAACTTGTAAATGACACTGATAAATCTATTCAGATAATGTTAGATAAGTACTCATTGGAGAAGCAACATGAAATTCCTAGATGACCTAAACTGAAGAAGTTTAACTAGTATAGTAGGAGTAGGTCTCATAATGGAATGAATTTAATGTGGGGGTTTGATGCATTGAAGTTTATGATGAAATGGAATAGTTGAAACCAAGATGTTGGATTGGTTATCCATGTAGATGTTGAAGTTAACCAAGAAAAACTGAGGAAGAATTCCATTTTTTTGTGATGGAGAGAAAGTGACCAATAGGTAGAAAGTGACCTCAGCAAGGATAGAACTAAAAGGGAACTCATAAAATGAATGTGTGAGATGTGTATGAAAATAAAGAAAGGATTGCAAGGAGGGAATAGGGTCCTTACCCCAAACCCCAGCAGCCGGTACCAGTCAATGTAGTTTAGTATTTGAGAGGTTAACTTGTCTCACTGGGGAGAGTTGTTGGACTAAAGCTGGTCAGTAGCTGCCCACCCAAGGCAGTCCAGTGTTTTTAATTCTGTTGTTGGCACAAAGCAGTATTGTTGCTTTTGATAACTTAGGTTTTTCCTGGCTTCTGGGATTGTGGTGGCAGGGCACAGCTCAGGGTGGAGCAGCAGTTATAAGTATGGTCTATTTGTAAGTGAGGGAAAGCTTGCACACTTTTTCAAAGTGCCTTGCTATTCCGTCAAAAGGTTATGAAAAGCACCATTTTGAGGTCTCGTGTGGCAGTCTCATTTATGTAATGACCCTGATTAGTTCTCTGAGTGTAGACAGTCAGTCATATAACCTTGTAACCTAAACTTTCATCACCTATAAAATGGGGTTTTTGTGAGGATTTGAAAAACATAACATCTAGTCCTTAATGGGGAGCCCGATACATAATAAGCACTTAGTGTTAGTTGTGTACCTTAACCCCAGTACCTTTTACCTAGTGTTTTTGGTACTAGTTTTGTAAAATTCGAGTTTATTTGGTACTGCTAATATTTCTCTGTCTTTAGAAATAGCTAAATAAATATTTAAAGGATTTTTTTAATTATTTAACAATATTTTATTTAAAACATTCCTCTTAATATTCACTTATTTAATGGTCAGATTGGAATGTCTTTGTAAAATTGTCTTATTTTATAGTAATTTTAATTATAATTTTCTGTATAACAAGCCATTGGTGTTTGAGTAATCAATAAAATACCTCAAATAAAGCAGTGCTCACCAAGACTTGAGTTTTACTGCCAGCTCAGCTCCATCAAGTCCTAACATTTTAGTAATTTGAGACAAATTATTATATTTGTAATTAAAAAAATAATAGTAAAACTACCCTTTACATACATGAGTGGTGTGCAGATCAGCTGATTTCCTTGTGTGAAAAGTGCACTATAAACCTGGCTATATAATGTAAGCTTTGATTTTTATTTCTCTTGTTTTAGATCAGTTTTTCTAAGTTTTAAATGAGCGCCTTGATGGACATAAATATTTCCTGTTCTTGTTTATTCTATATGATTGGTGTGTGAGGTTTCAGGTTCAATAATGACTTAAAAATATGTGACGTTTCATAGCTACTTGTTCTCTGTTTAAATAGAGAACCAGGTGAGAATTTGAAGTGTAGATTTAGTAGTAAACTTAATTGTTTCTTTTTTTAAAAAACAGGGCTGATGGAGTTATGAGGACAATGAACACAGAAAAACTCCTAAAAACTGTACCAATTATTCAAAATCAAATGGATGCCCTTCTTGATTTTAATGTAAGTTGTTTACACAACAAGTGTTTTATAATTTAAGGTTTTAAAAATGTTATCCTTATAGTTAATTGTTCAGGTTTTTACTTTTAAATTTTCATAGACTTTAACTTTTCACACTAGTATCTTTTTTGTCTAAGTATTTTCTGTAAAGGTGGGCCCAAGTCAGATTACTTTCCATTTTTATAGTTGTTCTATTGAGTTACTCAGATTTGTTGGGTGGTGCTTCTCTAGCTCTAGAATTGTAGGGTATACAGTCATCCCTCTGCATCCACAGGGGAGTGGCTCTAGGACTGTCTGTGGATACCAAAATTCACAGATGCTCAAGGCCCTTATATTCGCATAACCTACAGACGATTCCCAAATACAGGGTCTGTCCAGAAAGTATCCAGCCACGCAATATGGAAAATACAGACATTTATTGAAGAAGATGCAAAATGCAAGAAACAGTGTATATAGCCAGAAGTCGCAGAGTGCCAAATCTGGCTGTAGCGGGGGCTGAGTCATTTTGGCGATTTGATGTTTTACCAAAAACCTATATGAGATGTGCAGCTTCAATTCCCTATCAGGACTCATACCTAGGTTGCATATTTGGTCCTCCCTCTGGATACCTACAATCCCTAGTCTGGGTGCGAATAGGAGGCAACCAATTGATGTTTCTCTCTTCTTCTTTCTTCTCTCTAAAAGTGATGAAAAAATATCCTCAGGTGAGGATTAAAAAAAAAGTATGGCAATTTTATTTAGGGATAGCCAACGTAGTCTTTCACTTGCCTGCTTTGTAGGAGTCAAAGCGCGACAATTACTAAGAAATAAAAGGAAGTTCAAATGCACTTGTGACATCATTTTGTAGCTATTGCCCAAGAGCATTGTGTTCCCTGGAATTTTTGTTTTAATAACTATCACTTGAACCAAGTTGCCAGCTCTGTCCTTTGTTTTTAGTATGCTAGATATTATTTCCAAGTCTTTGGGGGGAGGGGCATCTATTTTGATAGTTTATTTTAGAGCTTGTAAGTACAGCTTAGTGAATGGAGCTGTGACAGTTTCATGCTGAAATTGATTTTTTCTTTAACTCATCAATAATTATTTTTAAAAAAACAGTATTCTGACAGGTGAAAATTATATGAAATTTAAATTCAGTGTTTGCAATAATAATTAGAGCATAGCCAGGCTGTGGATCAATGAATTTACATATTGTTTGTGGCTATTACTGTGCTGTAATAACAGAGTTGAATAGTTGTGACAGAGACCTTATAGCCCACAAAATCTAAAATACAACCAGGCCTTTTAGAGAAAATGTTTGCTGACCCCTAGTCTAGAAGACATAGGAGACTGATGTAACTACTCAGTAATATTTTAGTTTTTATGGAGAAGAGGGTCCATCCATGAAATTTGTTTTCACCTTGTATAAGTACTTACTCTCTTCAGTGTATTGTACTCTTTTTGGTGTCTGTATTGTACTTAATTGTATGTAATGATTTACCTGATACACCTATTGAGAAGAGTTTTTCTGTTTTTTTTTAATCCAGAAGAAAAAGAATGGGAAAAGATCAGCCCGGCTGGTGTAGCTCAGTTGATTGAGAGCGGGCTGGGAACCAGGCAGTCCTGGTTCGATTCCCAGTTGGGGCACATGCCTGGGTTGCGGGCCAGGTCCCCAGTGAGGGCCATGTGAGAGGCAACCATACATTGCTCTTTCTCCCTTCCTTCTCCTCTCTCTAAAAATAAATAAATAAAAATCTTAAAAAAAAAAAAAAAAGAATGGGAAAAGATCAGAGAAGGGAGGGACATTAAATAATGTGTGTGTTAGATAATAGATAATATGCGTACCTATATATTTATGAACCTATTTCTGTAGGTTAATGCCTAAAAAGAGAATTGGTGGCTCAAAGGACACAAACATTAAAAATTTTTAAAATACTCCCAGTTTACACTCCAAAAGTGTTGAGCCAGTCACTTGTCAACAGGTGCCCATTTGTTTTTTGTTTTTTTGTTTGTTTGTTTGTTTCATTTTTATTGGTACTGAATAATACCTTGGTTTTGATTATTTTGATACCTACTGGTCTGGTTCTCAAGAAAATATAGTTCATTCATTTAATTTGATTATTATATCTTAATTTACCTGATAAGTAAAGTTGAACTTCTTTTCACATATTAGTCATATGTATTTTTTACTTTGTGAATTGTCATTTGCTTTATGACTAAGATTCTGTCTTTATAATAGAAATCAGCCATGTTAGATATTCTGCAAATACTTACCAATTTGTTGCTTAATATTTAACTTTGTGCTTATGTTTTCATATACCTAACGAGTTAATTTTTATGTAATAAATATTCTTATAGAATTTAAAGTTAATTTGGCTTATCCTTCTGATTTATTTCTTGAGATAATAGAATTATTCCTAGTATTCTTGATAAGATAAATAAGTCCTTTTTTTCTTACAGTATAACTCAGTAATAATAAGTATTGATTCGTGTGTAAGTTACTGCACCAGGCTCTTGACACTCAGTATATCATTTAATTCTCCCAGTAACCAAATGAGGGAGAAATATTATTATTGTAATCATTTTGAAGGTCAGTTCATTTGTAATATTGAGAAAGGGTATATATATATATTTTTTAAACGTATCTTCCATCAAGTTTAGCAAAGTGCCTTGTTGATTGCACTGGCCATTTAATAAATACTTTCTGATTTTAAAATACTCAGTAAATTCTTCATGACTCAGAGTAGACGTTGACTTAGAAATGGGCTTTTTTTGCAGTTAGAAGTATTTCATGTTGAAATGAACTATTTTAAAATACTTGAGATATAGTCTAAGAATTTCAAGAGTTAAAGAGTAATTTTTGTTTTCAATTACCTATTTTAAAAGGAAATTGAATATTGTAGGATATTTGCTTGCTTGTGGCTTCTATATAAATCTGAACTCTTTATGATTTTTGTGCTCTTTGGCTGTAGCTCTGATTGCAAGACATAAATGTCTTTTTCTTTAATATACCTAAATATATGAACTAACTATTTCTAATATGAAGGAAGTCGTCGTTATTTAAAACATAAGAGTAGCTAATTTTTTTCTAATTTTTCCCCAGGTCAATAGTAACGAACTTACAAACGGGGTAATAAATGCTGCCTTCATGCTCTTGTTCAAAGACGCCATTAGACTGTTTGCAGCATACAATGAAGGGATTATTAACCTGCTGGGTAAGTATTGTTGTAGCTTAATGATGTTTTATTTCTTACCTTGTGTCATATGGGTAAATAAAATTGAGTCGTTACTTAAACTTGCGTAAAATTTTATTGTAACAATTTATTTGGAGCAAAAAATTTTATATCTGTTACATAGGCTAAGTGATTAAACACTTTTACAACTAGGACATTTAGTTAAATGAACTTTATATATATCTTTATACATCTGTGTTTTCTTCTGTTTAATAATTTTTAGAAAAATTAAAATCCCTTTAAAATTAAATTGGAATTTTTCTGTTCTGGAACAATCTTATTTCCTCATAATTTACTCCATAACGAACTTTAGCTGTAAAAATGATATTTTTTCTAACCTTAATTTAAACATTGATAATTATTTTAAATGCATTATACATTTATTTTTAAGGTTGAGGTGTTTTGGGGGCATTTTAGGACTGTATGGTGCTTTATTGTGTATTTGGTGTACAGTTGATCCTTGACAGACAGGCCTTTTTTAAAGGTGTACACTTTTTTTCCCAACAAATACAGTAAATTTTTTAATGGTTTTCTTAACATTTTTTTCTAGCTTACTTTATTGCAACAGTACAGTATATAATACATATAACCTACAAAATATGTGTTAATTGACTGTTATCCCTAAGGTTTATGGTCAAAAGTAGGCTATTTAGTAGCTAAGTTTTTGGGGAGTCAAAATTTATACACATTTTTTCAACTGCGTAGGAATTGATAACCCTTGTGTTGTTCAACGGTTAACTGTATATGGAATGCAGTTAATTTTGCCTAGAAATGCTCTTTCTTTTTTTCCAGTAGGATTGGGATAGAATCCTTGAGATAGACAAGTAATGGTCTTCAAATAGTGCCAGGGCACAAATACTAGGTATCAGATGTGTTTACTCCAAGGTGCTTGTTCTCCCCCCACTCTTTTTAATTTGTTTTAGAATTTATTTACATTGGTTTTCATAGGCTAGGGTAACATGAATTTATGGATGCTTTAATCCATGGAAATAAAAAAATTAGTAATTTTTTTTCACAAGTGAGAAATGTAGTTTTTCTTCAAAGTTTTGGAGGGCATGCATAGTCTTCCATTCTGAGATTATTATAAGTTAAGCTCCTTACAGCTGTTCATATATTAAGTGTAAATGAGTTTTTCAAGTGACATTTGGATATGAAGTAGCCATATTTGTTAATATATCATCACTAAGAATATTTGGAAATAAAAGTTGGTACTGTTTTAAATGGAGTGAAGAGTGATATGTATTAACGTGCAAATACATATTTAGGGAATTGCTAAGGAAGAACTATTGTAGAACAAACTGGTAATGTTAGTAACATCAAGTAATTTTTCTGTTTTTAATATGGTAGTATCTGTGTTTTAATTTGCTTTAAATATCTAAGCTAATTTAATGCTATTTTTTCTGTAGGGTGAGTGTATTCTTTTTTTTTAAAGAGTTTATTTACTTATTTTCAGAGAGAGGAGAAGGGAGAGAGAAAGAGCAATGTATGGTTGCCTATCACTTGGCCCTCACTGGGGACCTGGCCCGCAACCCAGGCATGTGCCCTGACTGGGAATTGGACTGGGAATTGAACCGGGACCCTCTGGTTCCCAGCCCACGCTCAATCCACTGAGCTACACCAGCCGGGCTGTATTCTTGATACCTCTATGATCTCTTTGGAGCTATTAGTACTTTTTTCTTTTCGAGTGTTATAGTTTGATGTAAAAGTATTTTTACATCTACTTTTGGCAGAAAAATATTTTGACATGAAAAAGAACCAGTGCAAAGAGGGTCTTGACATCTATAAGAAGTTCCTGACCAGGATGACAAGAATCTCAGAGTTTCTCAAAGTTGCAGAGGTAAACTGTCTTCATTTCTTAACTTTTTTTTTTTTTGTCTGTAAAAGTGTGATTTTTAAAGAAGTCAATCATTATTCAAATGAAAGAAACATTTTAAATATAGTGTGTATATATTCATTGATCTCAGTAGGTTATATTATTTTGTTGTGGTGTATATATGATATAGTATTGACTGAAATATATCTTGTATATTTAATTCAGTATTGACCATTGAAAGGTAATCTTTTTTAAATTATTTGTATAAATTAGGTGACACACATTGGTGGCAGCAATTTTTATGTTTGGAATTATTCATGCATATTATATTGTGCATAATAATGGCTGTTCTCATCTAATGTTAGTGCAAAAACCTTTTCTCCACTTACATCTGGAGCCACGTTGTTCAAAATGTTTTGTTCCCCTGCAGCAGTGAATTTAGTATATTTATTGTTTATCAGTGGTTATAAAAACTAGGGATGTAGGTAATAGGATAATCTAATTTTGCAAATCTGTTTAAGAAATAATTTTCTGAAATCATCACAGAACGCAATTGTAGTAATGCTTGCAGGCATTATCTTGTTCATACAGAGGCAGCTCTTAAAGTGTTTTTGTTTGTTTTTCTCTACCCTCTACCTGTCATCACCAGAGATTTCTTGCTAGGATAATTCTGGGAGATGACTAGGTTATAATTGATCAGTTGTGTCAATGAAGTTAATGAGGAACTAGCAAGTTGGCAATTTTAGCTTTATTACCATAGTGGTATTTTATTCCTCAGCAGATGATTACAACAAGATGATGAGACCTTTGAAGAAAATAGTTTTGTGTTGTCAATTAGCTGTTTTATAAAGTCTACTGCAATTTATTTTGAATTTAAAATCTCTTTCAAGGAGAAGTTAATGTCTTTTTCCCATATCTTTAGGGTCAGTCACATATTAAAAGCGGAAGATAAAAGTTTATGCTATGATTTAGTAAATTCTTTAAATTAGTTTTAATTTGTTGACTTTTCCCTTTAGCCTCTAATGTCCTTTGCATTTGATAGTTACAGTTACTGACTTAAGTCCTTATTTACCTCCAGATCTGCTGGTCTTAGTTTGAAATGGAATAGACCACTTATATTCCATGTGATCTGGGAAATGAGAACACTCTCCTACCCTAAAATATTTTTTCATGAGGCTTTCTTTAGGGTTGTAATTTCATTGTGAGATCTTTCTCACATGTAACCTTTCCAAATGTCTTTGAAGGGAACAAATTTATCAGTTATTAATTAGCTATTAAGATCTCAGTTTGAATTATTTTATCAAATTTTCTACTGATGTGTTTCTGGCTCTTTGAGAGGTTGAGAAAAGGAAGAGAGAATAATTAAAACACAGATGGCAAACAGAAAGCCCACGGGCTGAATCCGGCCTTCCACCTTGTTTTATCTGGCGCAGCACCTTGTTTCTACCCAACAACAGTGAGCTCCTTGCCCCTAGTTAAGGAGTAAGTCACATTTATACAGTCCTAAAATTACATTGGACCCTTTGAAGGCAACTGCAAGGTTGGTATGACCCCTGGTGAAAATGAGTTTGACACCACTGAATTAGAAAATGAAACATAGCCACAAGGGGGAATACAGTTTTTCAATTTGGGTACTAGTATAATCAGTAGGAAAGGTTTTTCTCTCTCTCTCTCTCTTTTTTTTTTTTTTTTTTTTGCTGGAGATTATCTAGCGCCTGAACATCATACAGTGTGTTTGAGATTGCTTTGTGGAAACAGTTACATCCTGGTTAGGTATCATTAGCATTTGTATAAAACCTGGCCTACTTGAGTGAACATAGATTTTAAAAATTATTATCTGTGGTGATTGCCTAGGAAAGCATATTTTACAGAGAAAGGCAAAGTCACTGTCATCAGGTTTGTTCTTTAACTTCTTTTTTATGTTCCAGGGAACTGGTTTGTGGTCAGCCTTTCTCATTCTTGCCATAAGTGTTTTTCAGATTGTGACACAGTATAGGGGCTTAGAAAATAGGAAGATAGTAATTTAATAGTCTTGATGAATTTCCAACTCTAGTTCCCCTCCTGTTACAACTTTTATAGCCATCAAATAACATCTAAGCCCTTGAAAATATTGAGCGATATATTTGGAGATTAAATTTTTTTTATTTTAAAGAAGTCTATCTAAAATTGTTCACAGTAATAGTCAAATTATCATTTTATAGTTTTTATTTATAAAACATCTTTATTATAATTGTATCTATTAAATACAATACTTCTTCTTACAGCAAGTTGGAATTGACAGGGGTGATATACCAGACCTTTCACAGGTAAGTGTATTGTTATAATATCAATTCACTGTCTGCTATGTATTGCTAGGTGTTAGGGGCACAAGATGAATAATATGCAGTCCATGCTGTTGAAATCAGTGTAATTTTTCTTGACAAATTTTAACATTTTGGTGTGTTGCTGATGATTGTTCATATAGAATGATCTACTCACCTCTTATATTGGTGGAACTAGGCACTGACATACCATTCCTTTAGTTTATTCCTTTTCATCTATTTTTCCTATCACCATTATTGTCAAAAGAAAGAACTGAACTTAGAGAACAGTATTTTAAAAATAAAATGTGCACTGTACTATTGATAGAGAAATTTTTTTCAATTTGTTTCCTCTGACAGGATACAAGACAAACACCCAGTTTGCATGAGTTTTAAAAGGATATTTTTTTTGCCCCACTTGAAGATAGAGAATTATTTTATGTAGGATTTGTGTTTCTTGTTTAAACCTTCAGCTTTGGCTGTTTGACTCAGGTAGGAGTGTTATATATGGATAAACCTCAAAAGATGAAGGTGGAAGAAGGGAGCAGGCTTTTTTCATCTGTTTGAGTCCTGGTCGTGCCACTGGTTTGCCCTGTGACTTGGGGAAGTTACTCTCTGTGGTTCAGTTTTATCATTTCTAAAATGGAAGATTTACAGTTCCTACTTCTGAAGATAGTTGGGGCGATTGAATGAGTTAACACCTAAAACATAGCAGTAAGCACTCAGTGTTAGCTTTTATATTGTTTTTATCATCATCATCTTTTAAAAAAAGTCTAGGAAAGAAACTTTAAACCTGCATATTTTTTCTGGCTTTATTTTAACCATTATCTAAGGATTTTTGGTTTTTTATATTTTTAAAGTTCAATCTTTTTTTTTTTCTTTTACCATTTTAGGCCCCTTATACTTCCCTGCTCCCCAGTGGCTTTTCTTTTTTTTTTTTTTTTTAATAAGTGTTAAGAATGAAAGTACCTGGCATTAAACTATCCTTGTGACACTTGTATCACTTCTCTCCTTGATAGACTTTTACCTTATTTTAAATTGTTCTAGGACCTCTTTTAAATAAGGATTTCTGTTGTATCTCTTTGTACTTGTTCTGATTCATCATCCCTTTGATCTGCAGGCCAAGAGTACACAATGGATCTAGTTATGGCTAGTATGTAAATAAAACACTCTACATTTGAGTTGAATTGACCCCATTAAGATTAAGTACATTATTGTGGGCTAACTGTGAGACGAGTCCTTGCTGGAACCATATGTAGTATAAACTGATGAGGCAGTTTTAGATTCGCCACTACCCCATTTGTCATGTCCCAGTCAGCTATCCGTTGTCATCTTTCTATACTTATCCATGGCATTGAAATTGGGTAAGGTTGGCCAGCCTCCTGACTCTCCCTCCCTCTTCATTGATGATCTCTGAGTGATTCAGAAATTTTTCAGAAGTGAACTAAAAGCTATTTATACTTCAGAGAAGATGATGGTTGTTATCCATAAGAGTGGAAAGATTATTATTCTTTGTTATAACTTGTTCTTTTTAAGATGTGAAGCATCACATATCCTTCACTCTTCATAATGTGGATTTGACTTTTAAAGACTAGCAGGATAATTGGGTTGACCAAAAAGTTCATTTAGGTTTTTTCGTATGATGGTTCTAGTAGGGCTTAGTTGTCTTTAACTTCATTTGAAACAATTTTGTTAGATTGTATTGTGATAGCTGTCATATCAATGTGCATTTAAAAAAAAATCAAAATTGGTGAATTTTTGTGTTGCCATTTTAATATTGAAGATGGAAGAATATACCAACATTTTTGGTGTATTATGCTTTATTATTTCAACAAAGATAAAAACTCAACTGAAACAAAAAAAAAAGATTTATGCAGTCTGTGGAGAAGGAGCTATAACTGATTGAACATGTCAAAAGTGGTTCCCAGTTTCTTGGTACTGTTGACATTTTGGCCAAATAATTCTTTGCTGTGGGGCTATCTTATGCATTGGAAGATGTTTAGGAGTATCCCTGGCCTCTACCCAGTAGAAACCAATAGTGGGATATAGCTGACATACTCAAATATCAAATCAATAAAGTTATTGGTGAAAATGAAAATTGTGTCTCTTATTTTACAGAAAATACTAAATGGACTTTTTGGCCAACCGAATATTTAGGAGAGATTTTGAAAATAGTTTGTTATTACTTATCCTAACTTGTAGTTTAATATTTGAAGCCTCAATTTAAACCTTTCAGAAAAATATGAACTGTAGTTTAAATGACCACTTAGTTTAAGTTTTAATTTCGGATTCTGTAGCATAGTAGTTAATACCCAGGCTTACAGATCAGACATACCTTAGACTCTATATTGGCTCCTGGATAAATGACTTAATTTTCACAGTCACAGCTTGTTTATTTGTAAATAGGATGTACTAGTAGTGTCTTCCTCATAGTGATTTTATACAGGGTAGCTAGCACAGTGCCTCTTATAAGAACTTTTTAAATGTTAACTGCTCTCATCAATTCTCATTATCTCTGACAGTAGCTCTTGGCATAGTGCTTTATCTGCTGTTTGCATTTCGTTGCAGTTGGGTGAATTGCACGTGTGTTCTCAGTTCAACATAGAGATCAATGTTATAATCTAATATTTTTGGTTTTAATTGTTTTTTTTACCATATTTGCTTTGTCCAAAGATATATATATATATATCTCATCATACTCGTGTGCATGTGTATATGTATATATATTATCACATATATTCAAGGAAATTATTCAAATCATAATTGTTAGAGAAATTAGCATTTCGTCTTCCAACTATTTTTAGATCTCTGTAATCCAGGAATTCTATATCTCAATATTTGGGGTAATTAAATGCCACTGATGCATTTGTTTCACTTAAAATTAGTAACAGTTTCTTCTCAGATTATTGAAAAGGTGACCTTTTGAAAGTGATTAACTCTTATATTAAGTTGAGATTTGACCTATAGCCTGAGAATTTAAAAGCTAGTCTTTTTGCCCGGCTGGTGTAGTTCAGTGGATTGAGCGCAGGCTGGGAACCAGAGGGTCCCGGTTCGATTCCCAGTCGGGGCACATGCCTGGGTTGCGGGCCAGGTCCCCAGTGAGGACCATGTGAGAAGCAACCATACATTGCTCTTTCTCCCTCCCTTCTCCTCTCTCTGAAAATAAATAAATAAAATCTTAAAAAAAAAAAAAAAAAAAGCTAGTCTTTTTTTAAATTTGAGGTAGTTATTTCAATGAGGTTTGATAACTATAAATATTTGTGTAATCAACACACCATTCAAGATATAAATCAATTCTATCACCCCTATTCTTGCATGCCCTTCCAGCTACTCCTTAGTTCTCTGCATGCAAACCAGTGTTTTGGCTTCTAATAATTCCATGGGATCTTGAATTTAATATAAATGGAATCACGCAAGTAATTTATTCTTGTTTTGGGCTTCTTCTGCTCATCATAGTGTTTTGAGATCCGTCCATGTTGTTGAATGTACCATTAATTCATTCATTTTTATTGCCACATAGTATTTTTTTATGTGAATTTACCACAATTTTGTTTATCCATTTTCCAAATGATGGACTTTTGGATTATTTGCTACTTAAAACATTCTTTTCTTTTCTTTTTTAATTGCATTCTAACTCTTTTTTTTTTTTTTTAAGATTTTATTTTTATTTTTTTTTAGAGAGAGGGGAAGGGAGGGAGAAAGAGAGGGAGAGAAACAGCAATGTATGGTTGCCTCTCACATGGCCCTCACGGGGACCTGGCCCGCAACCCAGGCATGTGCCCTGACTGGTAATCGAATCGGGACCGCTTGGTTCTCAGCCCGCGCTCAATCCACTGTGCTACACCAGCCAGGGCAAAAACATTCTTTTCTTAACTTTATTGTTTACATTATTACAGACACCCCAGTTTTTCCCCCTTTGCCCCCCTCCACCCTGCTTTCACTCCCCTCTTCCCTTAAGCCATCACCACCCTGTTTCCTGTGTCTGTGGGTTATGCATATATCCCTACTTAAAACATTCTTGAATAAATCTTTCCTTGTGAAGACACACTTTTGTGTCTCTTGGGTGAATAATTAGGAATGGAATTGGGTAATTAAAGTAGATAAAAATTCAGACTCTTTTTCAAGGCGGATATACTCCCATTAGCGGTTGTATGAGGGTTGTGGTGGTTCCGTATCTTCACCACCGTTTGGTATTGCTAGTCTGTTTGACATTAGCCATTCTAATCGGTGAGAAGTTGTATCTCACTATGACCTTAATTTTTATTTCCTTGATTTCAGTCTACAGTTTCATTTATAAGTAATTATTCAACTCTGACCATGTGGCTCAGTTAGTTGAATGTCACCCTGCAAAGTGAAAGGTCATTGGTTTGATTCCTGGTCAGGGCACATGCCTGAGTTGTGGGTTCTGTCCCTGGTCAGTGTCCCCTCTTACATCAATGTTTCTTTCCTTCTCTTTCTCCCTTCCTTCCCCTCTCTCTCTAAAAAAATAAATAAATAAAATCTTTAAAATAATAATTATTCAAAAGTTACCCAGGAGGTACTTACTAAGTACCAGGAACATGTTCAACAGTATGTCTAGCTTTTAAGAGTATGGTTCTATTTGAAATTCAAGTTGAATATTAAATACTTGCAGGATCCTCTTAAAGGTTTCATGTGTACATAGTCTTGGTTTTCATGTTTTTTATTATGTTTATTAATATCCCTTACTAGGCCATGCTTATATAATAAAAACAATAGTGTCATTCTTAGGTAGCTAAAACTCCAGTGTTAATTAGTTCATGAGGAATATAACTTCTGTTTCTTTCGTATGTCAGATGATACTGGATTAATTTTGACCAATGACCTGATTATCATGAAAGTGTTAATATTTGTATAATTTCAGGCCCCCAGCAGTCTTCTTGATGCTTTAGAACAACATTTAGCTTCCTTGGAAGGAAAGAAGATCAAAGATTCTACAGCTGCAAGCAGGTATGCTATTCTTTGTAGGGCAAGATCTAGAGTGATGTTTCTGAGAGAGTAGCTGGATCCAGCTCAAGTTCCAAGTTACTCAATATCCCTTTACCTTGATTTAATCACTTGGGTTTAGCAGCAGTATCAGCTTGGTAGAGTTGATTAAATGGGATTAATACATTTAATCTTGTCAAGGGTTGTGTACATTAATATAGGTATATTAACATATGTTAATATATGTAAATTTTGGAATGATTATTGATCTTCAATAAATGTTAGCATCTGTTAAGGTGATGACAGTGACTACTTGGTCTAGAATTGTGTTCATAGTGTGAACATTTCTCTTAGCGATGATAATACATTGATTTGTATGATGTTTTATAATTTTTAAGTTGTCTTTTTACAGATTTGATTAACCCTCACTATAGCCCTGTGAAGTATACAAGTAGTAACTCTGGGCCTCAAACCAAGGATGTCTGACATCAAGTTTGACCATCTCTCTCTAATGCCAGTTCATGGGCTTGATTATTGACATACTATATTTTAAACAGTCTCTTAGGCTTTGACCTGATTTCCAAGATGAAGACCAGTTTACCTGGCAAATTGAAAGTAATACACACCACCTCAACTTTGTAACATGATTTTTGTGTTGGGTGGTGACTGAATTGTCGTTTTCGTATAAAGATTTCCCTTAAACAGTATGAAGATAAAAGTTTGTGTGAAGTATCATGAGAACCTTTTTAGACGTGTTCAGAACTTTATTTTTTGTAAAGGAAAATGTTGTTAATCAATTTTAATGGTTTTTAATTCCAGATATGCTGCTTGAAATTTCTAGTAGGCTTTTAGCAGCCCAGAGATTTGAGAAAGTAATGAAAAATATAGCCAAGTAGTTCAGGTAGACTGATTTGCCTCATATATTTGTTATCAGAGAATTTGTTTGGGGTTTTTGCATTTCTGTCATAACTATATTACTCTTTCCTTGTCTTCTGAATTGTATCTTTATATTGCCTCATTTATAAAATTGATTTTACATAAAATTTAAAGAGTTTCACCACTTGAGTGCTTAGAGTAGAAATTAATGAAGCTTGGTATATGATAAAAAAGAAAATGAATAAAGATTGTCACTGAGGAGTAGTTCTTCACATGGGTTTATTTTACCTAGAATTGACATTTGGAATTTTAATTTTGGAGCTTATAGTATTGGTATGATTTTGATACAAGGGAAAGGAGGCAGCTTACTATGAATCTGCCAGTGAGAGATGATGGCATTGTGCTTGCATAATATATTTGAAAAAGAAGTTCTAACATGGCAAAAGGGTAGCAGATAGAAAGGAGGTGCCAGATGGACCACCGAGTGGGATGAAACTGGTCTTCCTTTGAAGGAACCTCTGGGTCCTCTGGGAATGACACCTTTGGGTGCTACAAGGGAAACATATGTGGACACATTGTTTATTTCTGATACTCGTATTTTAGTGGTCCTGCAGTAGTACTGTCAAAACCCAGACTAAATTAGCAGTCATTTTCTGTGAAAAGCTCAGTATTTTTTACCCATCAGAGTTTTCTTGGGGAGTATGTGCGCTCTTTCCTAATTGTATAGGTTCTCTTCTTTGGGGCTTAGAAGAGGCAGTTTCTCTCACCTTTATTGAGAACCCGTTCCAAAATCTAACACTTAACTTCAAAAAGAGTGAATGTGTGTGTATGTATAAATCATCTAATTGCTAAAAATTCTCCAGGTTCCTGGGTAGAATATTTCAAATGATGTACTGCTTTTGACTTCCTAAGTTAGGTTCATAATAATAGCGCCTGTCCATGCCAAGGCTGCCAGATCATTTCATAACCAGGTTGTCATGTGAAATGTTGGGAAAAAAGCAAAATTACCTTTGTCCAATTATTCTAGGGCAACAACACTTTCCAATGCAGTCTCTTCCCTGGCAAGTACTGGCCTGTCTCTTACCAAAGTGGATGAAAGGGAAAAGCAGGCAGCATTAGAGGAAGAACAGGCTCGTTTAAAAGCTTTAAAGGTAGGTGTGTACATTCTTTTTATTTGGAAAAACAAGTACAGGTGTTTGTAAAATAATTAGAACCTCTATAAAAACTTAACAGTATTTAGTATGTAGTTATCTAAATGGGGCAAAACTCAATACATAATCTAATTTTTCATCCTCAAATTGGATGACTGATAAAGTGTCAGAGAGGTGATACCTTTCTGCTATTAGGACAAACCTAGAAAATGCTTTTGTTTAGAGGACATGCAAACATCTGGTTTCTGGATTCTTTATGGTAGTTACCTTTTTCAACAGGAACAGCGCCTAAAAGAACTTGCAAAGAAACCTCATACCTCTTTAACAACTGCAGCCTCTCCTGTGTCCACCTCAGCCGGGGGGATAATGACTGCACCAGCCATTGACATGTTTTCTACCCTTAGTTCTTCAAACAGGTGGGTGGAGAGGTTAAAGATTTCCTTTCAATATTTAGGTTTGAAGACTTCCATAGAAATTTTGCAGGACTTATCAGATATAGTTTGATTTATCATTTGGCATCATAAATCACAAAGGAGGTGACGATAAATGGAGGTAGAGGTATAATAAACTGAATGTAAAAGTGATAAGAGTTTGTATGCTGCCTATGTAGGGAATGGAAGATGGCTGACTCAAATTTATATTACCATATTTTGCTGTGTCTAATGCGCTCCTGCGTATAACGTGCACCCATGTTTTTGGCCCAAACTTTCAGGAAAAAAACTTGTTTTAATTTTTTAATTCAATTATTTATTTATTTATATTTAGATACTTGGGTTTTTTTTAAGAAAAGAATTTTAGCATTTATTTTTGAACATACAGATTTCATTACTGCTTTCTAGAGTAACACTTTTAATACATAAGCATTAATAAAAGAATCAAAAACATTTATATAGATAAGGAATTAGTACTCCCCATGTATAATGTGCATCCTTATTTTTCTCTCAATTTGGGCAAAAAGGACACAGTATACATGGCAAAATATGGTAATTGGAATGTGGTGGGTTATCTCTTGGCAAACATTTCATTGTATAAAAATTAATAATTCTTGGAAATGCATATGTATATGGATAATGGGTATGATGTGTATTTCACAATATCCTTTAATTTCATATTAAGTGTCTTTCATGTCTATTCCCTGGTGTTAAACTCAGTAATCTGGAACACAGTAAGGGTTTAATTGCCAGATTTCTGTGGTATGGAAGCCCACCAGACCAATGTCAATAATCTTATTACTTAGTTTAAGCTGTTATTAACAATGGAAATATAATATATCCAGGCAAATTAGAATAATCGGCTTTTTCAAATCTTCCCTGTCTTTTACCTCACAGTGGTTTAAAATAGAAGTGTGGATGTCAGGTTGTGGTTGAAATCCTGGCTCTGTTATTTCTTAATCTTTTTTTTTTTTTAATCTCAGTTTCCAAATAAGATAATGTATGGTGTAGATCAGGGCTTCCCAATCTTTAACAAACATCAGAATCACCTGGAGGATGATTTCTGAGCCCCACCTGAGTTTCTGATTGAATTGGTGTGGTGTGAGGACCATGAATTTTCATTTCCAACAGGCTCCCAGATAGGATTTAGCACAGTATTTGGCACATGGTAAATGCACCATAGAGAGTGATGAGGGTTTTTTGTTGGCTTGTTTATCTTTGATTTTTATTATTGTTACTGTTTATTTTACTAGCTCATCCTTAAAAAGTCTTCTCTCCCTCTTACTGACTTCTGTCACAGCGTAATGTAACTTTCATTAATTCAGCTGCTCCCTGCTCCCTAAAGTCTTAGATTTTTGGTGAATTTAGTTACTTGTTTTTCTTTCAGCTTTATTTTTTCATTTTGTTTTTTGTATGCTGCTTTTGTTAATCCCCAAGAAAATTACATTGAGTGTCAGATTTTTCACTTGGGGAGGGGAGATGAATGGAAAAGAATGTCGAAGAGGATGAAATAAGTATTAGATAAAGCACTTTTTAATAGTAATTGAGGGCAAATCTTACAACCTGTTATGGAATACTTATTGCATATTTTAAATGTATTTAGATTTTTACTGACCTACCAATAAAACTATTTTTTTAATATCTAGAAGACAGGTCTTTGAGATAGTTCTTAGTGTAAGTTGAAAGTGATCTGTGTTGTGCTACACATAATGCTTCAATTCATGGAAACTAGCTTTTTTTTTTTCCTTTGAGTTATTCCTTAATTGCAGAAAAGTCTTGTGGTAAGAGGTGTATCATATAAGCAGTCCCCCTTGGAATTGTGTAATGGGTAGCTCTGTTATAATTTTATGTCATGTATGTATGTGTGACTTTTTTCCTATATTATTTATATGTTAGGATTATGAAGCACTAGAGGTAAGGTTTACTTTGTAGGGGTATTGGTATTGCAAATGCAATTGAAGTTCTTTAAAAATTAAAAGAAAGCAAATTTTCTTAAATAATTTAAAATTGCCGTTACATTTCCTATTTCTGAATCATGTTGTTTAGGTTCATTTCAATAAGGAAATTGGTATTTTAGTGAGGAAGTTAATTGATCCTTTCCTGAAGGATTATTATTATTTGAATCCTATGTAAACAGAAGATATGGTATTTGAATATTTTTCCAGGCCTCCTTAGAAATACACTGTTGTATGAGGGTTTGCCATTGTTACATTGCTGAAACTTGTCCTCCTGTTGAAATTTACATTATTGAGGTTTTCTCTTAGTTTTCTTTTTAATATGCTTATTTATTGGGGAGGGAGAAGGGAGTGGCCAGTGTAGCAAAGCTTATCTAATAATTAAATCATCTTTTCAAAATGTCTTTATAGCACATCAAAGCTACCAAATGATTTGCTTGATTTGCAACAGCCAACTTTTCACCCATCTGTACTTCCTATGTCAACTGCTTCTCAGGTAGCAAGTACATGGGGAGGTAAGCGTTAATGAATTCTGCTTTATACATTTTATAGGCATCTCCCCTCCTTATTCTATGGTATTTTACTTATCTATATAGTTTTGAATGTGCTTGGTACACAAGAACTTAGAAAATATTAAAATGGTAGTGAATCATTTTGCCCTTCTGAAGACATTTTCATTTATTTATAAATGTAATTTTAGAATTTATGTTCATTTAAATTATGAAATGGGGTTTAATAAAGGTGAAATGAAGGACCAAATGTATAAGCATAAAATTATTCTTTCAATGTTGAATTTCTACTCTGTAATCAGAAAATGAGTAATAGTCATTTTACTTTTGGTATAGAAAAAACATTTACTCGCAGAGGGGAAAACTCATCTGATATAAGTGTATGGTAAAGTTATAATAAAACTCAGGTGGTGTTACCAGGCAATGAATGAACTATGTTCTGGCCAGGAATGTCATGACAAACTTTATACTACTTATATTTAAAATGCTTATTTAATTCAGACCTACAAGATTTTGTTATTCACAGGTTTTCCTCTAGTACTAACAGGAATGTTTGCTGCTCTTCAGTAGTTGCTTGATCTGGAGGTGACCATGTCATGACCATGATCTTGGCATCTTTGAAGGAATGAAGCTCATCCATGTCAATTTTTAAACAGTCTTGCTTAGACAGTCTTGCCTGTTTTCAGATCATTTCCTTTGGTTGATTTTGGTGTTCCTGTTTGTTTGTATATATGAAAGTATTACTTTGCAAACTCAAAAATTATTTTGAAGGGAAAGGAGATTCTGAGAAAGGACACTGTCTAGAGAACTAGCGAATGGCAGGCTACCTTAAAATTTATATATGGCGCATATGTAAAATCGGAATTGTGATTGGCTTACCTCTCATAACAAAGATAAATAAAGAACATAGTGAGTTTTTATGGTATATTTCATCTGTATTTTAATAATTGGAGTTTTAAGAACTTTTGTTTTTTATAGTTATTTCTTATGGCTCTATTTTGTATACTAGAACATAATCTCTTTGAAGGCAGAAATTTTTAAATATTTTACTCAGTGCTATACTCCCAAAGTCTGATTTATAATAGGTAGTTGGAAATATTTGTTGAATGAATTGGTCATTTTCTTCTATTCTAGACTGGTTATTTCTGGTTCATAATATAGGTCAGGAAACAGGAATAGTGAAACACTAAAATTAGACTTTTAGACTAATTTTGTGAGCTATAACTTAATTAAAAACTAGTGGTCTCTGAAGGCAAGTTTAATGTAGCTAAAGCTTAAGATCTGGGAGTACTAGTTTCTAAAAATTATAAGCTAGTTTAAAGTCAAATGTTTTAGCATTTATCTGAATAGAGTGTGGGCAGCTAATTCAGATTAAGAATGGAGTTTCTTAATGTCCTAATAAGAATCCTAGTTTAGGATTTTTAATTTGCCAAAACTTGCTCATTTTTTGCTTATTGTAAATTGCTTTAGAAAAGGGTAGTAGCAGTAGCACAGTCATTTAAGCAGTTTCACCTGGCTTCCTTTTAAAAGAGTAGTCTTTCTAAATTAAGTTTGAAAAGTTGTTTTTCTCATAATGAAAAATTTTACAGAAGGCTAATGAGAACTAATACAGCATTAGAAAAACTTAACACTGAAATTGTTTTGTCTGGACATCACATAAAATTAATTTTTATAACAAGTTAAAGAATTTAACTATTTGAAATATTAACTGTTTGGAATTATTTTAAGTTCATACAGGAAGGCAAATATACTGTTACCATAGGAGAAAAATTTTAAGTAATTTCAGCCTCTAAGAATTGTTCTGTGTCCTATTAGGAGAAATATCCCATAGCAGTCTGTGTTTGAATACAGTATGTTGGGATACATTTAATTATGTTTTATTTTTCGTTATTTTGCCCTGTGTACAATTTTTATCAAAAATTTCCCCATATTTTAACATTAGGCTTGCCGTATACAGCTGAGACTGTTAAAAATATTAATCAAGTACAGAGGGAGCAAGTACAGAGGCAGAAAAGCTTATGATTACAAATGAGAAAAGGACAGTGATATTTACTATGAACTTCTCAATTTAAGAAGAATTAAATATGATTTTAATGAACATTTAATTTTTTTATTTATTGATTTTCAAGGGAAAAGAAGGGAAAGAGAGAGAAACATTGATTTTTGTTGTTGTTGTTCCAGTTATTTTTGCATTCATTGGTTGATTCTCGTATGTGCTCTGTAAGGGGACTCAAACCCACAACCTTGAGGTATTAGGACAACACTTTAACCAACTGAGCTACCCTTCTAGGTGAAGAATTAAATCCTGCCTTGACTTTCGCATAGAAATATTTGGCTTTTGAGTTGGTGATAATTTCAGAGTTTTGACTTTTGCATATTGGATAGTTGAAGAGAATTTTAAGCAAAAATTTTGAATTTTTTTAACGTAGTGAACCTTTCATTTCCATGCAATTCAAATTAAGATTTTTTACTTTATTGTTAAGATTGAAGTTAGACTGAGATAAATAAATAAATCTTATATATAAAAAGCTTTGATTGTAATGATAAATTTTAAAAGATTTTGAAATTAACCATTTACATGAACATTTGAAATGCATAACATTTTATCTCATGCTGCTTTTATAGTGGCAAAACAGAGATATTTATTTTTGATGATTATATTATTCTGTGCTTCTCTTGCTCTTCATTTGCTAAAAATGGATGTTAACAGATTAGGAATTTAATTTAGTTCTTACCATAAGCGCCACAGAGATGATGTATATTGCCAGTCACAGATAGGTTAGTGATACAGAGTTAAAAGGAAGTAAGGTTTGTGTGTTTATGTGAAACGCATTTAAGATTCTATCGAAAAGAGAGAACAGAAGCTTTCCTGTTCCTCTCATTACGTTGTTAATGAGCCTTTGATTTTTCAAGAAATGGTCTGGAGTCTAAACAAGCAATTGGTATTGAATACTAATATTGGAGACAATTTAAGTTTTCATTACTTTGAAAACAGTTAAAACAGATCTAAAAATATACAGTATTATCAACTTAGTACACTGTTGTATATTTTAAGCAAGATTTTAAAATTCAGTCCAAAAAGAATTTCCCATTCTGAAGTTTAATTTGCTTTACTCTCAGCTGGCATGAAACGTAACGTTTTAAAAAAAAAAAAAACTTCAGTTTTCTGTGTGTAAAGACTAGACTATGACTGGACTGGTTCTATTTTAAGCTCTTGCTTTACTTTTTTGAATGATTTTTCTATGCCTCTAGTGTAACACAAACTTCAAATTAATAATGATAAAAATAATGGAAAATGTAATTTTAAAAAGTTTAAGAATTTAGAGTAAAGTTGCCATACTAGTGAGTGAAGTTTAAATTGGAATAGCTAGGACGTGATTTTTTGTTTTAATGAATGTTTTTATTATTTATAGTATAGTGTCTGTTCCTACATTAACATTATCTAGAGTACCTGTAGTATTCTATCAAGTAGTTTAAGAGCTGGTTTTTCTTATGGTCTTACTGACTTCAATCTATATGCACTTACATATTCTTCTCTAGGAAGTTTTGAATAATAAAAAATGATTGATATTATGCACATGGGTAAAATGCTATCAATCGGTAGAACAGCAGATAACTAGTGACCTTTCCCAAACACATATTTTTTCATAAATCAATGGATCTGTTCAAGAAAAGTATGTCTTATTTTTTAATGACTTTTTTCGTAGATTCTTTTGCATGTAAAACTGAAGAGGTGTTCTTTGTTGCTTATTCTCCAACAGAGTTTAATGAATGTACTTTAAAATCCATGCCTTTATTGCATATTTAAAAATAGGACTTTCAACTGAACTGATCAAATCTAAACTTAATGCAGCTCTTATACGAGAGAAAGAGTGGTCATCATTACAATTTTATTTTAGTACGGAACATCTAACATATCTATTTTCAACTTTTTACTTCTGAATTATTTTTTTCTGATTCTTTTTCCTCACTGTTCCATTTATTGAAGAATGGAGAGGGAAAGATATTAAAACATGATTCATTTGAGTTTGAATAGTACACCAATGAGTTTTGATACCTTTGTAGGACTTTACTTTGGACTCTGAATTGATGTTCCATATTAATGCTTAATTCCTAGAAAGGGCCTTAAATGACACAAAAATAAATGTTTTAAAAAAGATTTCTATTAGTGTTTTAAGACTTTAAAAAGTATATTTAAGCCAATAACCTCAGTATTCTCTTTATATTTTTCTTTTGTAAACATATGTGGGGTTTGTGTACACATGCCTTGAATTTATTGACTTTAAAGAAAGTATGCCTATATCATAGTGAATGACAGGTCTTAGGCCATTGCTGCCTTATTGTTCCATCACACAGTTTTAGAGTAAAATATAGTGCTTGCTACTGTGAAGGTACCACAGTATTCGGTGAGAGTCACAAATTAACATAGACAGCTGGTTGTTGTCTTTTCAGTTTTTATTGTGTCACAAGAGAAAAAATCTGACAGTACATTTTTGCTACTCTGTATTTTCCTCTCTCCATTTACCTAAGGTAGGATGAGTGGCTTTCAATCGTTAGAATGACAATTATCTTGAATGAGGTATACTGGATTCTAAAACAACTTTATGTGTAGAATTTGGTAATAGTGTGTGTATATATATGCTAACATTCTAGTAGGGAACAATACTTTTGTTACTTCCTCAACAAAATTTTAAAGCCGAGTCTTTAAAACTCTTAGCTCGGCCTTCAAAGCTGTTCACAGTCTACTAAATGGCCTTTGTTCTTAATTTTTCTAAAATCCCTTTGCCCATCATTAGATCTTTTCTTCATCTTTATTTTCTTATTTCCTATCTCTGAACCTACACAAGAGTTACCAACTTTTTGAGTAAACATAGCTGTGCCACCGAAGCCAATATATTCCCATCTAGGGCTGGAAACATGGGTCAAGGTGGGTGGCCGTTTTACAGAGGCATTTTGTTTATCACTCTTTTTTAACTACCTGACACTGGCTTCTAGTGCTGGAAAGCAGATCTGTCCTTAGTGTGCTACTATTAATGTTTTTTTTTTTCTGAGAATTCACTTTAAAATATGTTAAATGCAATTCTCCTTCTTGTTGATTAGGTATTTTTACATTTAAGATTAATAATCAGTAATATAGCTACTACTTTTCACTTTGCATCTTTTGACTAATTACAATACTAATTAATTTACTTCCTTTCTTCATTTTGCTGTAATGCACTGGACTACACAGATCCTTTCTCTGCTACTGTAGATGCTGTTGATGATGCCATTCCAAGCTTAAATCCTTTCCTCACAAAAAGTAGTGGTGATGTTCACCTTCCCATTTCTTCAGATGTATCCACTTTTACTACTAGGACACCTACTCATGAAATGTTTGTTGGTAAAGTACCATTTAACCTTTCTTTCCAATTAATGTTTATACTGCCTAAGGATTTTTTTTTTTTTTACGTATCCATTCATTATTTTTTAAAGCACTGAAATAATTACTTTGGATTTTAATATCAAGTTTTAAAATAACTGGATAGTAATAATATAGTGAGGTTTTTTTGACACTAATATCCCTAATTTCATTTAATGCAAGTTTTTAGGAAAGAAAATTTCCTTTGAAGTTGGACCTTTTCAGTGTTTTGTTGTCTATTATATTATATTGCAATACTCAAGCTGTCTAGCATCCTGTTTATTAGTTCCAAGAGTTGGTTATTAGGAAAGTCGGGTGAAGAGTAACATTTCTTAATGTGTGCTTATATTTTTGCTTAATGTGTGCTTATATTTTTCCTCTGTATTTGTGGGAGAGAGTGCTTATAATAGTAGCTTTCAAGGTGGTTATATTATTAGCTATCTTAATCTCTCTTTTTTCCTTTTTGACTCTGACTAGTACAATTTTATATCTCTAAAATTCATGCATATCCTCTGTCTTAAGAGTCTCATTTCATTGTTAGCCTTGAGATAAATTAAAAGGAGAGACTATAAAAACAACTTGACTGAATAACCTTTAATTGCAATAAATTTCACACCATGATTACTCAAGAATAAATTAAGTATTTATGAAACGGAAATGTTTTTTGAATCCTGCTAAAATGATGTTAAACCTCCCTTAAAAGATGGTGAAACTGCTTTTATACAAATCAACAAAATTGCTTTAAAGTGACACAAAGTTAAGTCTTTGATTAAAGCACCGTGTAGAAAGTCATCTAGATATAGATCTAGATGACCACATCTGGATATAGATCATGTGGCCACACTCTGAATTTTCTGTTAGATATATCTGAAAGAGAAGGAGGAAGGGAGGTGACTAAAAAAGCAGTAGTTGGAGATTTGAGAACATTCCAAGGTAGGTGCTCTAGTTATGTATTAACTAGTCTGATAGCTCCAAAGTATAATTATGGATTGCAATAATTCCTCTATGTCATTGTAGTACATTAAAAATTACATAAAAAGTGGTTGAAACTAAATTTCACATTTTGTTATTTTTTAGAAAATTTGTCAAATGGAGTACTTTATTTGCTTGATAGTGAGAGGTTAGTAGAGTTATCCTTGGAGTTTTTTATTTTTTAAATTTCTTACAAGTTTATATTTTCTTATATTTACTATGTATGAACTAGTGTATGTTTAGTATATATGGCTGCTTGTGTCGTTCTAGTCAGTTTTCTTAATTTGGAGATAGGAAACGATGTCTTTACTTGGAGCCGTGTGTTATCTCCTAGTTTTGGTTGGAACAGTGCATAGGCTTCAGGCTGTCACATCTGTATGCACTGAAGAGGGACGGAATGGAAGGCGGCAACTTTAAACTAAAGGTCCTGGCTATTTCACATTCAAACAGAAGCAGAATAAAAAAAGTAAATAAAAGCCATTATGTGAGAGTTACTGAATTATTTTGGCTTTTCAAGGAAGGTCTGTAACAAGAGGAATATATACTAGAAATGTCATTTTCCTAATGTTTCTTAAGTTAAAAGTCCTATGGGTTGAGATGAAGATGACCAGAAAGCAAAGCAGATTAGTAAAATCGATGGCCTTATAGCCAAGGTGAGCAGGTGCATTTGAAAATCAAAATAATAAAATTGGTGATTCAGAGTTTTCAAAGACCAACGCTTATACTGGTATTATTACCATTTTATGATGAATCACCTGAGTCCCAGAAAAGTTAAATCAACCAAGGTAACCCAGTTATTGGGAGCAAAGCCTGAATTAGCAGACTTACAACTTTGCCCTGAAAAGTTCTTTCACTTAAGGAAGTACAGACTTCCATTTAAGTCTTTGTATTCTCTTTCTGAGAGCAAATAGCACAAATGAAAGTATACTAAAAAAACCCCGACGTGCTGAGTTTTGTCAATAGAGAGGAAAAAATTTGTTAAATATTAATTTTTTAATGAAAATGAGTACCAAAAGGGAAACTAAAAATCCAACATGTCAGCCCATTAGGCATTAGTCTAGAATGGGGGTCAGCAAACTCATTGCTAAAAGGTCAGATTGTAAATATTTTTGGCTTGCGAGCCACACAGTCTCTGTTGCAGCTCCTCAACTTTGACATTATAACCTGAAAGCAGCGCAGAAAATACAGAAACATAAGAATGGGACTGTGTTCCAAAACTTTATTTACAAAGACAGGCAGCTATAGTTTGCCGATGCCTCCCTGGATGAGACTTTTTTTAATAAGAAGCCTTTCAACCCAAGTTAAGTTTCTAAGAAGTGACTTGTGTAATAAAAATTCCAGTAGTTTCTCACTCAGAGTAGTAAAAGTGTGAAAGACCGCCCAAGGTGTGCCATTCCTAGAGCTGCATCACCTGATTAGCCACTGCCCACATATTGTCATTTAAACTTTAATTACAACTAAATGTTAAGTAAAATTAAAACTTGACTCCCTAAATTGTACTAGCCACATTTTTCATTGCTCATTGGCACATGTGACTAGCCACTACCACATTGTACACGAGAGATGTATAGAACATTTCTGTTATTAGAAAGTTCTATTGGCTAGTTCTACTCTAGAACAGTAGTCATCAAACTTTTTGTGTACAGACCCAGATAGTAAATAGTTGAGTGTTTACAGGATACATAAAATCTCGATTGTACATTTTTCTTGTCTTTCATTTTGTTTTCTTTCACTTTAATAATGCTTTTAAAATGTAAAAACTATTTTTATCTCACAGGGTCTTATAAAAATAGGCCAAGCCTATAGTTTGCCAACCACAGCTCTGTAGAATTAAGAACAACCCATAAAATCAGAGGATAGCTGTGTAGCTTCCACAAGCCCTTCTAGAGGAGGCCATTAATCTCCTGATACGATGCTGAGTGTACTGGGTAGCTTGTCCTCATTAAAGTTACAAGAACGCTGAATTGTATGTAAGTCAGGGGGAGTGGGTCGTAGTCCCAGCTATGCCATGCCTGTAACCTTGCCTAGACCTGCTTACTCACCTGTAAAATAAGACATTAGACAACAGATTAATATTAGCTAAAAAGCCAACTGCTTCATATTTTTTTATCTAAGCAGATACAGTTTTGGTTATTTTTAAATATTTGTTGTGAATATAATATATATGTATTTTAAATATAGTATTCATAGTGGAGATTTAAGTGCTCTTTTTAGTAAGTTTTCTATTGAAAATGCCAAGTACCTGGACTCCCTTGAGTTTTTATTTTTAATTACTCCATTCTACTTTTAACCGTGCTCCACATTCACCACCACTGCCGCCCTCCCCCCCCCACGCACAAAACACACACGTGTATGCCTTGTCAGAATCTTTTTTTTTTCTTTTTCTTTTTTTTTTTTAAGAATTATTCTCACTTTATTTCTAGAGAAGTTTGATCAGATGCAGTAACACTGATTCCAGGTGAGAGCAGAGGCATGGATACCACTAAAGCAACTAGCATCCTGTGGCCCAAGATGCCCCACCCCTACTCCCAGACCTGGGCTCCCTGTAGTTTCAGTTGAAGAGAGGAAGATCTCCCCAGTGAGTCTTGGGAGGGTCTGTCTCCTGCACCCTTCCCCTCCAGGCAGAGGAGTCTGAGCACAAACTATACAGTCTTCACGTCCACTATGCCCCACCAAACCAACGCACCTTGTCAGATTGTTTTACTGATACTCAGGCTTATCCTAATACTCTCCTTATATGCCATGACCCTTCTACTAAAGCTGCTTTATTTGGGGGTATGTAATGGTATCTCTAAACTTTATCCATTAATGCAAGAGGAATTTTTTTTTTTTATTTATTTATTTTCAGAGAGAGAAGGGAGGGAGAAAGAGCAATGTATGGTTGCCTCTCACATGGCCCTCACTGGGGACCTGGCCCGCAACCCAGGCATGTGCCCCCACTGGGAATCGAACCGGGACCCTCTGGTTCCCAGCCCGCGCTCAATCCACTGAGCTACGCCAGCCGGCCAAGAGGAATTTTTTTATTGTTTTTCTTAAAATGAATTTTTAAAATATTTGTAAGAAAAGATACTTGCTTTTAAAGAACAGATCAATAATTGCTGAATTTTGTTTCCTTAATTAAACTCATTATTGTGTTGTGAATGGATTCCTGTCATCTTTCAGTTACTTTCATTTATACACAAAACTTTAAAATTCTCAGAAAAGTTTATAACATTTTAATATTATAGGCTTATGGAATTTGAAGCTCTTTGGGTAGGTGTAATGCTAGAACAGTAGATAACTTTGACTTAAGAAGTTGTTGGCAGCTGTTAGGGAGATTCTACTGGACAGAAACATACTTTTCCACCACTATGCAAAGGGCATAGAAATGGCATGCAGTTCCCAGAGAGGTGTGGCCAATTTGATATTATCTGTGTCTTTCCAAATATATTCTAGGCTAATGCAGTAGCATTAAAATCTTGAAATCCAGCTGATTTTGTGTATGTGTGTGTGTGTACATAGGAGTTGATTACTTAGTTACTATTAAAAAGTAAGTTGGACCAAACTGAGATTTTTGACTGGACGTAAGAATTGGACATGGTTAAAAGTACTTAAAATGGACCCTGACTGGTGTAGCTCAGTGGATTGAGTGCGGGCTGGGAACCAGGGAGTCCCGGTTCAATTCCCAGTCAGGGCACATGCCTGGGTTGCAGGCCGGGTCCCCAGTGGGGGCCATGTGAGAGGCAACCACACACTGATGTTTCTCTCCCTCTCTTTCTCCTTCCCTTCCCCTCTCTCTAAAAATAAATAAATTAATAAAATCTTTTAAAAAAAGTACTTAAAATGGAATATACGAGGGCATTAGATGGAAAGAATATATTTGGAGTCCAGTGAACTTAGGTTTGGATTCCAGTTCTACTCCCTAATCTGTGTGGCTTAACCCAAGTTTTTAACCTCTTCTAAACCTATGAAAATTGAGATAACAGCATCTTGTAGGATTGCTTTGAGGTTTATCTATCTGGCTCTATAACATCCAGCACTATCGTTGTCACATAGAATTATCATTAAAACTATTCTTAAAAACTATCTTATGTATTCAGATTATTTTGTTGGAATATACTTTTTACCTAAAGTATTATTTAATCATCGGGTACAGTTGTGAGCACTGATGATTTTGCATCGCTTTTAAATTTTAAAATTGCCAAGGATTGTTTACTTTTTTGGCCAACATTTTCTGTGAAAAGCTCAAGAAGTTCCTAAAACTTGAATAGTCCTGATAAATAGATATGATTAATTTCTATAGCTAAAATAATAATCACTTTTTTTTTTACCTACTGATTTATATAAGAATTACTTAGGATAAACTGAAAACCCCTAACAGATTCTATAATCAAACAAATTGGGATTTAAGTCTTTTTTTTTTTTTTATTAAGATTTTATATATTTATTTTTAGAAAGAGAGGGAGAGAAACATCAGTGTGTGGTTGCCTCTTGCACAACCCCCACTGGGGACCTGGCCAACACCCCAGGCATGTGCTCTGACTGGGAATCTAACGAATACCTTTTGGTTAGCAGGCTGGTACTCAATCCACTGAGCCACACCAGCCAGAGCAGGGTGTAATTCTTGATGCCTTGGGTAAATTTTATAATCCCTTAGTTTCCTAATCTGTAAAGTAAGAATAATACTATCATAGGATTATTACGAGGTTTAATACCATGTTTATAAAGCCTTTGCATAATGTTTAATAGGAATTAATAAATAGTAGCAGTTACTTTCAGGAAAAAGTACAAGGTGTCATTTATTAGGGAACTACCACCAAAATCCATTAACAACCCAGCTAATTTTTCTTAAAGGTGTTTGAAATGTCTTACTGTCCCCGAAGCTTGTTCAGCTTGTACCTTTCAGTTAATATATTGTCCTCTTGAGATTTGCCCTGAAGGGCAGTGGTTTCTAAATGTTCATCTATGAAGTGGTGTTGGTTAGTGACAGTTTTCACTAGGCTGACAACCCTAGTTGAAGGTTGACAACCCTTGATAGTCTTCCAAAAAGCGATCCAGGGACAAAGGGCCGATAAGTTGATAACGAGCATTGAAATTATAATGCAAAACTCTTACCTTTAAGGTGTGTGTGTTACCGGCATTTATTAATTACTTAAAAAACATTATTTTGAAAATATTATTATAGGAATATTATTCCTTCCATGGTAGTGAATCAGCTATTACAGTTTATTTAAAATTTCATGTTTATGTGTTTTCTGTGTCTATGTAGAGGCTTTTTAAGTTTGAGCTGCTAGCTCTGAATTACTTTATATACTTTCATACCTTTTATACTGTTAGGTGATAAGGTAATTCACAGATTGATCCTCCTAGGAACCTCAGAAGATGGCTCCTCTCTTTATAGAAAGTAATAAAGTTGTTTTTGTGTTATTATAAAAGATAGGCTTATCTCTAATTATCAACCAAATTCTAGAAAGTCAGGACAGAAGAGTGGGGGGAAAATAGGAATTTGATACACTTACTGTCCTAGTTATAAATTATTGTTCCATGTATCTTCTAATGCTCAGTGACATCATAGCCAATATTGTTTCCAGAATGATTTAAAGAACAATATGTATACTACTCACGCTGTAATGATAGCATGGACACATAATTTAGCATGATAGATTTTTGTCTTTCTTGAGTAGATATATTGATTTTTTTTGTAAGGAAAAGAACCAGTAAACCCATGGTATAATGCTTATAAGCAGCTTGTGCAGTTTAAAATGCTGCCAAATTGTCGAGTCTGTATAATTTTAGGAACCTTTTGACTAATGGTCAGATTTATATACCAAATTATTTTGCCTTTTGATAGTATTTATGCTGTCATTCTATGACTGATGCTTTTGCATTAAGAGTATTTTAAGGGTTAAGTACTTAGGGAAATAAGATCTTTAAATAAGATCTTTAAAATTTGTGCCATTCAGAGTATTCACACTATGATATAAAATGCTCCTTTTAAAGTAGTGTTACTGATGTGTACTAGATTGTGTGAGTCACTGTTAATAAGAAGTCATTGCTTTCTGGCCCGTGTCTTTGAGGTCTCTTTTGGACTTTTCACCAAATCTTGTTCTACTTTTTACTGGTTGTTTTTTGTTTGTTTGTTGTTTTTAGATACATTTTATTGATTATGCTATTACAGTTGTCCCATTTTCCCCCCTTTATTCCCCTCCGCTCCGCACCCCCCCCCCATTCTCCTGCCTTTTAGTTTTTGTCCATAGGTCATGCACATAAGTTCTTTGGCTTCTGCATTTCCTATACTATTCTTAACCTCCCCCTGTCTGTTTTCTACCTACCATTTATGCTACTTATTCTCTGTACGTTTTCCTTCTCTCTCCCCCTCCCACTCCCCCTGTTGATATCCCTCCATGCCTTATATAAATCCCTATAACATTTCATATAATAAAGGCTGGGTGATGATGAACTCCTTGAACTTGACCTTATCTGAGAAGCATTTTACTGCCCTTCCATTCTAAATGATAGCTTTGCTGGATAGAATATTCTTGGATGTAGGTCCTTGACTTTCGTAACTTGGTATACTTCTTTCCAGCCCCTTCTTGCCTGACAGGTCTCTTTTGAGAAATCAGCTGACAGTCTTACGGGAATTCCTTTGTAGGTAACTGTCTCCTTTTCTCTTGCTGCTTCTAAGATCCTCTCCCTATTTTTAATCTTGGGTAATGTAATTATGATGTGCCTTGGTGTGTTCCTCTTTGGGTTCAACTTCTTTGGGACCCTCTGAGCTTCCTGGACCTCCTGGAAGTCTATTTCCTTTGCCAGATTGGGGAAGTTCTCTCTCATTATTTGTCCAAATAAGTGTTCAGTTCCTTGGTCTTCCTCTTCTCCTTCTGGCACCCCTGTGACCCGGATGTTGGGACGTTTACAGATGTCATGGAGGTTCCTAAGCCTCTCCTCATGTTTCTGAATTCTTGTTTCTTCCTTCTGGTCCACACCGTTGATTTGAGTCCCAGTTTCCTTCTCTTCCCTGTTGGTTCCCTGCACATTTCCCCTCATTTTCTTTAGCATATCCTTCATTTGTTCTTCTAATTGTGACCAACTTTCTTCCAATTTTGTAAGCATCCTGATTACCAGTATTTTGAACTGTGCATCTGATAGGTTGGTTCTCTCTTGGTCACTTAGTTGTATTTTTTCCGGAGCTTCGTTTTGTTCTTTCATTTGGGCCTTTTTTTTTTTTTTTCTCGGTGTACCTGTTACTTTAAGGGATGGAGCCTTAGGTGTTCACCAGGCCAGGGTTATCTACATCATCACAGTGTTTTGACATTGTCTGAGAGGGCGTGGCCTGGGAGGGAACAAGGGCGCTGGCTCCGCTCTTCCTGGCTCCCAGTCACTTTCTACTCTCCTGTGTGGCTGGGAGTTGCTCCCACTGCTGCTTCAACCCCCACAGGTGTTTTCTGCTTCACTCCCCAGCTTCTTCTCCCAATTTATCTGCACGTGCAAGTGAGGGACCGCCCAGTCCACCAGTCTCGGCCCCGCTGTTCCCTGTGGGCTTCTCTCATTGCACTGGCTGCTTTTTGGCCAGGTGCACCTGCCGTGAGTCTGTCCAGGCAAACTGCCGTCTTCGCCACGTGCGCTCTCCGCCCCACTTACTGGTCTGGATGAACGTGTCCTCTCTAACTCCTTGGCTGCTGGACTTCCACTCAGTTCGATTCTCTGTTCTGGTTGTTTATTTTGCTTTTTAAATTGTTGTTATTCCTCTTTTGGTTGTGAGAGGAGGCACAGTGTGTCCACCTATGCCTCCATCTTGGCCAGAATACTGTTGGTTGTTTTTTTTTTAAGGCCAATTTTTTGTTACTACATTATATTATACTTCTTTATATCTTGGTGTGGTGTACATTAAGAATTCAAAGTGAGATTCTGACAGACTGAAAGTCCTTCAGTAGAAAGTAGAAAGAGAGCCTATGTTTAGGACTTTAAAGTTTAACTTCTCCCTAATCATATAGTTGTTAATCTAATATCAGATTTTCTTTTCTTTCTCACACTCTTCCTTTCTCTCTCCTTTTCTTTTCCTTCCTTCCTTCCTTCTTTCCTTTCTTTTTTGCATTCATAGAATTTAGAAATAGAAGAAAACTTAGGAGCCATTTATTATAGCCTTTAACAAAATGAAAGAATTCCTTCTTTGTGATCTTTGCTAGACTATTCTCTATTTGGACATATACTCAGTGATTTGAAAGCTCTCTAAGCCATGTGAGAGTCCTAATAATTATAGATTTAAATCTTCTCAGCCCCTGGAAATTCAGAACCTTATCTCACAAAAATACAACCTTACACAATTGAAAACCTTATGTTTGTTGCTTCAGTGTAGTTTGGTTTCATGAGCTGGGTGTTTGTTGACTTAATACCACTAGCATCGTATATTAGTCAAGAAAGAATAAAGGTTCCTGTTTATGTTTTGGTATTTTAGGCTGGAGTTAGATAAATTAGCATGTTTGATTGTGTATTTGTCAACCCCACTGTTGGAAATAATAAGTTGAAGTTGGAGTTCAAAATGGTCTGGTTTGTTGGGTGTGGGGGTGGGTTTTGATGTTCGAAAGGCACCATGATACAAGGAGAATGTAAGGATTAGTGGGCTGTGACTTTCAAAATCCTGTTCCTTCTGAAATGAATGTAACCGTGTAACTTTTTATTAATCATTGAACGAAGGAGAGGGAACTATGGGAGGTGAATTGGTGGAAGGAAAAAGACTTAGAGGTATTAAGTGTATTCATCTATTTTTAAAGCAGCATAGACGACTTACATCATTCTCAAATAAACCCTCACATTGTGTATGTTTTAGATGTGTTAGTTTTTTTTAAAACATTATCAGTATACAACATTAAGGTAAAAAAATAAGATTTCTTTTTCTATAACGAAACAAACTAGTAGTTCAACTTCACTTGCTCTTCTGTTTTTGTTTTCTTTGCCGGTGGGATTTTTGTTATGGGTCATGTAATCACCACAAACAGATGTGGTGGTGTAGGAAACGTTTTGAGAGTTGGCTTTGTTTTTGTTGTGGGAGTATATCGCTTTTTCCATTCTATTATCATTATTAAAGAGATATATATGTAGACTTATTAAAGAATTGAGCTATTTGCATTTTGTTTTCTCTTAGGATTTACTCCTTCTCCAGTTGCACAGCCACACCCTTCTGCTGGCCTTAATGTTGACTTTGAATCTGTGTTTGGAAATAAATCTACCAACGTTATTATAGATTCTGGGGGTAAGAAAAAATTGTTTTATTAACATTACTATAATGTTCTAATTTAGATTCTGTGTAAGGATAGATAATGCTCCTTTTAATATGTATAAATAGATTAAATTTTATTAGCTAAAGAAGTTACGCTTCCTCTCCCAAACACCATATGAGAATATTAAGGGACTATTGATGTACTCTTTCTTAGTGGCATTTTTGACTCTGGGAAGACTTTTGTTTTCTCCCAGAGCTGAATGAGAGGAGAGGAAGGGGGAGATTTTGTTCAGATTAGAGAACTAAATTGATAGTGGCTGAGTGTAGATTGTTAGGCCTTTTATTCATTACAGTTTTTACCTTTACTGAAAGGAAATTGGCTGTTTGAAAACTAGGAATATATAACCTGTCATACTTTGACTTGGATAGTCCATTTATAAACAGCTAGAATGTATTAAATATCAAAACTGTGGATATAGGGGCTTTGTATTGTTTTGAGGATGATTCTTACTATAGTGTGCTTGTTCATTTTTCTTCAAAGAACTTTAATCATAGAGCCAGGCTTCTACTTAATTATTTACATTTAGCATCTTGTTTTTTGGAAGTTTATAAAAATTAAGCATTCCTATCAAATTGACAATTCTCTTCTTACCATGATATGGCCTTTGATTTTAGTTGGTACTTAAACTCAAGCCATTTAAAGAAATACATTGAGATATTCTTAATTTTATAATATACAATTAGTTGTCATTCAAAAATAAAGAAGCGAGCTGATATAGAATATGTATGGACTAAGCATTTTCTTTTTCTGTACACTAGTAGGCTTATAATTATATTTTTTGTTGCACTTGACTTTCCTTTTGAGTTAATTTTGGTAGGAAAAGGGATAAAGAAAATATAGACCAATTGTCGATTGTTTATATTTTGTAAACCACCATTTTTAATGACTTTTTCAAATTCTCTGGCATTCCTAGATTATGCTCTTCTGTCCTTTAGGGGTTCATTTGAGTGGATTACCTTACCTTCTACCCTTTGGTAGAGAACCATAAGGGTTTTTTTTTTTTTCCCCCCTAAGCAGTGTCCTAGTTTACGACATGGTTTTATGGAACTGGGACATCATTTAGCAATTTCTAAGGTATAATTTAGTTTAGCTGGTTTTATACAGAACCAAAGAGATTATCTGATGGTTCGTTTTGACTTGCTTTGACATACTATTTTACATATACTTTACATTTGCCACTTTGAAGAGTATAAAAAGGTCAAAATATTATTTCTTAATAGAAACTTTTCTCAAAGTTTCCAGAGATGTATTTTTCACTTGTATTGCTTCAGGTATAAGTGAGTCTTAAGAAAAGTTTGTTGGGTAAGGGAAGAATTGCATTTTATTCCTTTCTCTTTTACAACTTTGAAATAAGAATAGTTTACTTGAATGCTTCTTTTTTCATCCCCTTTAACCTTAATGTGATTTTATCACAAGGCAAATTATTCTGTCAAAGCAAATATGGCCTTCTCAATCAGTTTACTTCAATGGTGAATTTCTTCTTTTTCAACTTAAGAGCTTATTTACTACTGAATTTTGGAGGACTTCGCCAGTAAATTACCAAACAAGGAGAAAAGGCAAAGACCTCCTTTAGAAATCTGTAGCACCATAAAGTTCCTTACAAGTCCTATTTCATCTGTTTGTAACTTTAAGGCTTTGATGAACTAGGTGGACTCCTCAAACCAACAGTGGCCTCTCAGAACCAGAGTCTTCCTGCTGCCAAACTTCCACCTAACAAGTTAGTGTCTGATGACCTGGATTCATCCTTAGCCAACCTTGTAGGCAGTAAGTACTCTTCGGATCCCCTGTTCTTCTTCAAAATAAGTTGTTTTATTATTTTTTTAATCTAGTTTTTAACTGCTTTTATTTTCTTCCTGTCCTAGATCTTGGCATTGGAAATGGAACCACTAAGAAGTGAGTTTTTATTTGTGTTTCTTCCCATGTGCTGCTTAGAGGTGGATTTGACTTTCATCTAGAAAGTGTGTATAGAGATGTCATCTGCATCTTAACTGCTCTGTTCAGTCTATATATATAGTAAAGAAACTTCATAATAACATTTACTATGCTCACTTATATTTATTTAAAGTGATGTAAATTGGAGCCAGCCAGGTGAAAAGAAGCTAACTGGAGGATCTAACTGGCAACCAAAAGTTGCGCCAACAACTGCTTGGAATGCTGCAACAATGGTGAGTCGAAAGAGCTTTTGATACACTAACATGAATTATCTAGGCAAATGTGTAACATAAAAGTGTTTTTAAAGTGATAGGCATAAATGAAAAGATCGTTACTAATGAGTTTTAGAAATATAAGTAATCTGTATTTCTTTTAAGGAGGCTTAGTTGACTGTATTTGCAGGTACATTTTAGTTGCTACAATTTGTTTAAAGGATACTTGTGTCAGGCATATTCTAATAAATAATATGTGGTTTTATTTGATATAATCTTCAAATTAACCTTAAATGGTAGCAACTATTATTGTTCCTATTTTACAGAAGAGGAAATGGAGACAAAAGTGTAAGTACTTATGTCCAGGTTTACAGAATTCTTAAGAGATATGGTGGATTTTTAGACCCTAGGTAGCCATATGCTCTTAGTCACTACTCTTTGCCACTGGTTTCAGATGTATTGTTCGTTTATCTAGGAAATAACATTTTTTGTGGTCTCACCATTGGTAAAGAAACTATAGTTGCTTGGCTTTTATTAATATTGTCATATAATTTGTACAGTTGATTCTCTTCATTTGCTGCACTTATGTTCTTCAAGTCACCGAACACTGAACCATTGCTAGGTTCTCTCTCTCTCTCTCTCTCTCTCTCTCTCTCTCTCACACACACACACACACACACACACACACACACAATTTCCCCAACAGTGATTCATGCATATTAACTCAGTGTTAGTGTGACTTGGAAAACATATAACTGCAGCGAATCAACACATGTGAGTATAAACGTGTGTACACACACACGTTACCTAGATTATAATCATAAATTTTTTAAAATTCTGGTAAATTATGTGTTTTTTATTTTACGAAAGAGAAAACAAGGTTAGAGGTGTTAAAGGGACTTGTCTGAGGCCACCCCAGTAATAGGTACCAGAGTTGAGATTCTGATTCTGTCTAATGGCCACAGAGCCTGAGCTTCTTGCTTCTTACTGCTGCTCCCTTCTCCATCCTTTGGTCATCTTCCTGTTACAGCTGGAACAAGGCAGACCCTCATTTTGTTCGACCTAAGCTGGGAACGAATGCATACGGAGACAAATTGTTCATCACTCCACACATGTCCATAAATAACCTCAAAAACATTACAAGCATTGATTTTTCTGATTACAAATAAGTTTTAGTGTGTAGGTAAATTTGCAAATACAGAATCTGTGAAGAATGAGGATTAATTATATATGCTATAAATTAGTATTGTAGTGAAGTTCTATTAACCGTTTTTAATTACTCAAAGTTGTAATTATTCCAGTGTACCTTTGTGGCTGTACTTTTAATCCTGGCCACCTGCTGTTTTACCATCCCAATAAGACTTCCTGGGTCAGAGAAGACCATTTCCTTCTGATGGAAAAATTTGAAACATGCTTTCGTATAACAGTGTGCTAATAGCAGCATTTTAACAGTACAAGTTACACACTGTAGCCTTCCTGTTGTTATTAGAGACCCCCATTATCCTTGTAATAGTTACTCATTATTAAATACCTTCCAGGGCGTTGCCCTGTTTTCCTTAGGTTAATCATAAAATAGTGAGCTGTTAAAATTTTGTGGGACATTATCTAAAAAGTCCTGATATCTTCAGTCTCCATAAATAGAAAATAATAACTGATTTAGCCACCTTTTTAAGGCAGTAATTTTTCACTGATAGTGGTCACTACCATCACTAATAACAAAACCTTGCAATTTAGCTTTTTATACACATGCAGGCACTGTAAACCGTGCACTCTTGAAGGTGTTTGAGTAGGTATCATCCCACTTATGAGGATGAAGTTTCATGATTTTTTTCCAGGTGCCAAGCAACCAGAAAACAGATTCAAATTGAAATCACATTCCTCTGATCCTGAATCCAGTGTTTCCCCCACTGTAACACACCTCACTGCCTAGGGAATGGCAGGAGGGTTAGGTTAGTGGGTTTTCTAGCCTCAGGTGTGAATTATACATTGATAACATATAAGAAAGATACAGTGAATTTTTTCTTATTTTGTATTGAATTAGTATTAATGTGTATGAAATATTAGGAATTTGTAGCTAGCGATTTACCTAAGATTGACCACTAGAATGTAATAGGCACCTAACCACCTAGAATTTGTGTGTAAGTTCATGAGAGCAATATTTCTGGTGCTGTGTTATATATGGTGATGTGTATCATCTCTTAAACTTTTGTTAAAATATTTGTGTGTATTTTATAGAATTTCTTTTTAATGACTAACATTTAGGGCTGGTGATGTGATTCACTACTTAGGTAAACTGCTGCTTACGACATTTCTTCACATTTCTAACCTTTTTATTAATCCTTAAACACTGTCAAGGTTTTTAAATATTTTTTAATTTAAAATAAATTCTTTAGTATTTTATTAAAATGTATAATGATGTTATACTACAAATTCTTTTAATTATGCTTGCTTTTTTCCTGTAGTAGATGTTACATGATGCAGCCTTGTTGACGGGGTGCACTGAATTTTATACTGTTGGCACTACAAGTAGATTTTATCTTTCAATGACACTTGTAATCAGTGAACTATTACGTGTGCAAGGGGATAATGTCAAAGACTGAGTTTCCTTTGTCAACCTTGATAGTGTTTTAGTATAGATGTTCTTCCACTAGATACTGGAAATACAAGAGATTTTAGGTAGTTAGTGAATGTACATGTGAACTAAAATGCTCTCTGTGTATTTTCTGTTGTGTAAGTACTTGTTCTAATCCAGTGTTATTGCATTATGTAATTGTTCTCCCTGGGAAAAACAGAATGGCATGCATTTTCCACAATACGTAAGTGACCAAAAACTAGCCTTTTTTGCAATAAATTGGCATGCTATTAACCACTGCTATAGCAGAATCTCATAACCTTTCAGCTATTACTTGTTTTCACATTCAAATTTTCAATGTGCCAAAATTCTTCCAAGCATCTACTGATTTCATGGGTGTGTTGCAGAATTGATTCTGATGATGGCATGGGAAATACAAATTTTTTTTCTTGCTTAATATTCTGCCATTTGCTGCCAGATGGCTGGGTGTCTGTGTGTGTATCTGTGCTGCCACTATGCACTTGATGACTTCTGAATGAAGGGAAATGTTGATTGTGGTAATGTTGAAAATAACAACTGCATGAAATCTTACAGGCTTCTGCTGTACTTGGCAGTGTGTCTGCTGCTCTTGCAGCTCTCAGTTTTTAAGTAGGTAGAGACCAATAAGTCCTACATGCTCACCCAAATACTAAACTTTTAACTGTTCACTTTAGTTGCGCTTCATTTACCTTCTCCATGCGTTTGTTCAAATTGCCATATATTTGCAGGGTCTTTTTTTTTTTTTTTGGTTTGTTTGTTTTTTGGTCTTTTTAAAAATGTTTCAGCAGTGTTATTGGTCTTCCACCTGTGTTCAGTTTTAGTTTTCATTATAAAATAACATAGACAGGGAATGTTGTTAAGACAGCAAATGTATCTAAAATATGTATTTATAGAGTATGAGTTAAAGTAGCAGGAAGAGGGAAACTTAAGCACATCTTAGTGGTAGGTGGCTCTTTTAAGCATTAAAGCATAAACAGACTTAAAAATGTATTACTCTTCCAGTTTGCTGCTTTGTAGAAGATAGTTTAAACCATTTATGGAATAAATAAGGAATGCTAATATACATACTTTCTGTAAGAACCATGTGCTTTATAGAAATAATCATACTCAGTAGTGGTTTGAAATCTTTGAGGTTCTTTGAAAAAAGTGAGTAAGGTCCTTAGAAACTAATTTTTTTTTGAAGATCAAATTATTAATAGACTTGGGATTTTGAATTTTTTCTTTGCTTACAAACTGAAGTGCATAGGAAAACATTCAATAATATTACTTTTTATGCGTAACCATTTTTTTATGATAGTTAATAGACTTTAAAATTTAGAACTATGGATATTGCTTAAAATCTGACGATTTTTAAAGCTGTAAAAACCCATTGAAATCTTAGATCACTGTTCAAGTAAGTTAAAGGGTTTTTGGTTTTTTGGGGGGTTTTTTTGTTTTTTTTTTTTTTTCATTCTAATCATTCTGCTTTTCTGCTAATTGCAGGGCATCTTTTTTCATTGAGCATCAACACAGTTTTTTAAAATTATAGCTGACAAATTGACAGTTATTAATGATCACAAGTATCACATTTAATCATGGCTGTCTTAGCAATTCTTTTGGTAGAGCTACAGCTATTCTTTGAACTCAAATACAGGAGTTATACTTCCTTGTTTATTTTTTCTTTCACTATTTCAGGCACCCCCCGTAATGGCCTATCCTGCTACTACACCAACAGGCATGATAGGATATGGAATTGTAAGTATTTTTGTACACACAGGTTTTTGAAAATAGGTTGGTTCATATATAATGTTCTTTTATTACACGCTTAACTGCTAAAAGAACTTATTGCCACTGATACCCTTAGTGCCTAACACAGAATCTTGTGTGTGCCACAGCATTCACTGGTTTTCTACGTATTTCTAGAATAGTCATTATTCAACAGATAACATTATTAATGTTCACAGTATTACTTGGCTTATTTTTCTGTCATAATTTTGCTGGCATTTAATACTTCATTACAAACTCAGACATTAATATTAACTTCAAGTCTTTGTTGCTGTGGCCTTATATTAATACCAGTGAGGTCTTATAACCTTAATGCTGTAGGGGAAGGGAGGAGTTAACAGTTTTTGAATCATGTAAAGGTAAATTTAGTCTAGTAAAGGCGAGAAATTTTCCTATGACAGTGGTTGGTGCAGTACAAACTGCCTATAACCTTTAAGCTGGCCACAGTCCGTGTTCTAGACAGCCCTTACTCTCTGAACGCTCTTCATGGAGAGACTCGCTCGGATACGAAGTGGAGGTGGTGGCGTCATCCTCCTGTACATGGCTGAGCAACTCTTGCTGATGGGAGACAGCACCACATCCCTTTGTGTTGCTAAGGTGGCTCCTGTACTGCTTGTTCGTTTGCATCTTATGGAAGTAGCTCTTCTCCTATATGTGAAGAGGTTTCACAGCTTTTGGTTGGCGGTCATGACATAAGAAAGGAGTCTACACAAATAACTCAGGCAATAAAGTTAAAGTGACTTTCTATCAACAAGTAAGAGTCTTCTTGAAAAGTTAAATAGAACACATAGATAAGATTTTATATTGCATTTTAACCGAAATAATATAGTGGTCTAAAATAATAATATATGTGTGCTAAATTTTGTCAGTGATTGTGTTACTTTTTACCATGGAGTAGTAGTTTTTAAAGCAAGACATGGCCAATTGAGATTCTGTTTTCAGTTAGTAAAGAATGAACTAACCTCTTTGTGTATAAATTTAAGCTGCCTTTTTTTAAAAAAATATATTATTTATTATTTTAGAGAGCTGGGAAGGGAGGGAGAGAAACATTTATGTGCAGGTGATATATTGACCTGTTGCCTCTCTCACGCCCCCAACTGGGGGCCCAGGCGTGTGCCCTGACAGGGAATCGAACCAGCGACTTTTCTCTTTGCAGGCTGTTGCTCAATCTGCTGAGCCATACCAGCCAGGACAAATTTAAGCCTCTTCTTGATTCTCCCCAAAAATGTCTGAAATAAAGTGAAAGAACTACAGAGAGTAAACCCCTTCAAAAAATCAGCTATGTTCACTGGTTATCACTTGCATGATGGCATAAGAACTTGATTTGATATATAAAGGAAATTTACTTTGAAATGTCTTAGTCACTTTACAGTTTTAAGTTTCCCCATGTCTAAATTTGGCAAATTTGAAAAATTTTGTCTAAATTATTTTGTCTGCTGTACTGTAGTAAGCAGTTATACAGACGTTAAAAATGGACAGATTAAAGACTTTCCGTACCAAAGTCAATACTCTTAAAAATTTGTGGTTGTCGGTCTTATTTGCATTTACAGGACTTTTCTCTTTGAGTTAAAACAGAAGTAGTAGTAGTTTTCCTCCCTGTCATCCTTCTTGTTTATTTATTTATAATAAGGGAGATAATGACATTTTAAACTTGATGTTTTTCTTTTTTTTAGCCTCCTCAAATGGGAAGTGTACCTGTAATGACACAACCAACCTTAATATACAGCCAGCCTGTCATGAGACCACCAAATCCCTTCGGCCCTGTATCAGGAGCACAGGTATTAATTAGTGTGCTACATATCACTGTTTTAATGTGCTTGATGTGGAAGGAATACAATGCTAAAACGTCCTTTTATACAACTTGAGAAACAAGTTATTAGCATTATTCTCCTACATGGTGGATGTTATTTGCTTTATATCTTTCTCATCTAAGAGCTTTTAGGAATATTGATTATTTGGAAGGAAAGGACAGCAGATTACAAATATTAAAGATGAAACATTCTCGATAACTTACAGTTGGTGAATCCAGAGGACGGTTTTTCTGAGGTTAAGGAACCTACTTTCTGTTCATGATTCTGGCATGATCTCCTTTGTGAACCCTAGAAACCCTGAACTCAGAGCTTCAGTGCCTTGGCATTTGGAGTGCCAGTGCAATTGGTAATGGCCTTGTTATTCTTTTTCCACTTGAATGCATGTAGTATTGTATTTGCCAGTGCATATAGTGTTACATTGCCAAAATTAGTTTGTGTTGATCCACTTTGAATCTAGTGAAGCACAGGAGATTCTTTCATTTTTCAGCCTTTCTGAGCATTGAACTCATTTTAATAAATTGGCATCTTGGGGAGTACCAAGATGTAACTGGAAGTAGATTTTGAATTTAGTTCTTAATAAGAGGTAAAATCCATGTTCTTTGCAATTCATGTATTTGCCCAGTTGCCTCTTTTTTTTTTTTTTTTTTTTTAATGTTACAGTGGCCTTTTCTTCCTGTTCCTTAATCAGTTAAATATTTTACAGTGAAGATAACTAGGAGTTGGGGTAATTGATGCAGTTACTACTCTTTTATAAGTCAGTTAATTTTTATGCATTTGTTTTTATAAAATGGGTTATGGGCATGTATAGATTTTTTCTTTTCTGTCATTTACCAGCAGTACTTTTAAATACTGACTTAACTTGCTAAAAAAAATACCAGATTTTTATAATCTTTTAAGATGTTGATTTCCCTAAGTATTGGTATAGATGTTTTCTTTAGATTATATGCTTCCTCCATGCCCTTACTTTTTTTTTGTTCTTTTAACTCCAGATACATATCATTTATTTTTTTTAATTAATTTGTTTCTTTCCCGTAAGAGACTAAGTGATAAGAACTTAAATGTACTTAAAGAGAAAGAGCTATAGTCCAGTGCTACAAATTTATCAGAAGTTGCTGACTACAGAAGTTTTTCCCTGATGTGTGGCTAAATAAACCCTCAACCTGGTCTTGGTGTTCTCTTGCAAGCTCCTATCTCAGAAGCAGAGTATATTGTTACGTTAAGCTTAAATACTACCTGACAGTTTCCAAGCACTTTCACATGCATTATCTTACCTTATTCTCAAAATAATCTGTAAGGTAGATGGACCTAGTATCACCATCTTGTTTTATCGATATAGAGAGCTGAGACTTAGAAAGATTCTTCAGCTGCATAACTAGGGAAGTGCAGCTGGTCCCTGATCCTGGTCCAGTGCGCATTGGTACCACACTGCCTCTCCACTAAAAGGACCGAGCTCGTATGGCTGCTGCAATAGCACTGTCCTCCTTTTGTGAGAACCTTGGGCTTCCTGCTGGATTATAAACTGCATTTACACATTCAGGATATAACTATTAGAGTTGTCAAGAACATTCTTGACAGTTTTGGATAAAACTGTCAACCTTGCAATATACTAATTTTAATTTTCTTCTTTTTAATATGGTTTAAAAAGAAATCTTAGTAGAACTCTACCTTGAAAAAATTGCTGATCCTCTAGCATCTGCTGTTAACCCAACTTTTATATCCTGTTTCCTCTAAAATCCACATAACTCTTTCACTGAAACACCAAAAAAGTGCAAGAATTCCCATGTGCATGAAAAGAAACCATGACAGAAATGCTTTTTCCTAATTACTTTATGCCAGAATAGAATAGAATGAGAACATTAGAGTAATGTTTTTAGTTAAGAAGTCAAATTTGAAAAGAGTATTTAATGCTAAATATTACTGATTTAAAAGAGCACATGAAAGAATCAAATTTGGTAACTAGAAAAAAAGAGAAAATCCATTGGCAAGGAAATGACTTAAGAGGCTTTGGTTTCCTTACACAGTCATTTGAATCATTTAAAAGTTAGAATCTTGAATCTTTTCATGTTACTTTCAATTTTTTATCTCCTTTGTTTTCTGTGTATCTTATCACATAGTCCCAGTGTTTCTCTGCTATCATCAGATCCACTTTTCTTGCATTCTGCAGCTTCACCTGGATTTGAACCTCTTTATCCCATATTTATTTTACAGGTCTCCCTGTGTTCTTTGCCATTCTGATTTAATCCATTATGTAGATACTCGAATGACCTTCTATATGCAGTATTTGTATTCAAATCCCTATATAAAAAAATCTAAGGAAATAAATCTAAATATAACTGAATGTATAAGACATCCCCTCAGCTTTCCTTATGTCTTGAAACTACCTCACAAAGTCTCTTGTAAGAGTAATAATGAAACAATATTCAGGTTCTTCGATTCCCATGCCTTTACAATGCTCCATAAGTATCCAGTGTTCTGCAGCTACTGCCTTTGCCAGAAGTCCCTGTCATAAAAATGGAATTTACTCTTTACTCATTCTTTATTCATATCTCATTCTTCTCTGGACTTTCCGAGATCCGAAGATCTTTTCCTTAGTCTGCATTTTTTTTTTTCATTATCACTTAATGAAACTTAATCACTATCCGATACTGTTGTCTGTCCATCTGCTCATGTACCCATCCATCCCCTCTAGCAAGAGACTCCTATATTAGGTTGTAAGCTTTGTAGAGGCAGGTTTTTACGTGGCTTTTTTAGTTCTTTGTCCCTGGTTCCTAGAACAGTACTTGACTCATAAGAGTTTTTGAACGTTACTTGTCAAACAAGTGAATCTTATTGAAAAATTTAACTTTTCCATCATGTAACTTGATCTATTCTACATTGATCTGTCCTTTCACTTACTTGTAACCATTGAAAATATAGCAGTGTTCAAAATTGCTTTAATTTGTTGGCTAATAGTATAAGCTAAGATATTAGGTAACAATTACTTTAAGGAATGAAGACACCTTTAATTTCATGATTAACTATTTTAATAATTGTAAAATTGAACTATTTATATTTAAAGTAGGTGAGATTTTTCTCATACTTTATTTTTTAATGATTCTTAGCCAGTTCCCTGGATTAATTTTGTCCATTCAGTCCTAGCTGTAACCAACATAATTTTTCTTAATGAATTACATTTTAATTGTTCTCTCATTATTTTACTCTCTTTTTTCAGTTGGATTCAAAATTCCTTGAGGGCAGAGGACATCTCTGTACATTATAAAGTAAATGGTAGTTTAAATGTAAGATGAAATCCCATTAAAGTAAAATCTTTAAATCAAATCCCAGTTCTATAGCTGTTGCCAAAAGTCCCTGCACTTTGAAGTTTTTTGGAAGCCATTACTCACCTAGGGCATAATTTACAGCTCCTGTTCTTTTTTGCTTTACTTACTCTTAGAATCAGATTAGTATTTTTGAGAGTACCTCAGCCTTCACAGATATGTTTACCTTTTTGCTATTTAGTGAGGTATTCCAAACCATGTGTTGTATTCTACATTATTATCTAGGTTATTTTAAGTGCTGCATTAGAGCTTAGAAGTAAGAAAGTTTGTTCTGGTTTTTAGGAAATTGTCTTCATTATAACTTTAATAAACAACACTGTAGTATTGAAATTATGCCTTTTTATAGACTCAGCCCTTTTCTGTCCCCGTTTTTTATGCTGGCTTATGTAACTGCTGCTTACTTAAAGATGGGTTTTAAGTTGTATTTCACACCTAACATTGTGATTTTTTAAAAAATACGTTGTGCATTAGTGATCTTCTTAGATGTTTGACTACATGGAAAATACTAGATCCCTGTGGTTGTTTTTTCTCTTCTGTATTTCATAGTTTTGTTCATTTTTTAAAATTATATTTTATTGATCATGCTGTTAAAGTTGTCCCAGTCTTTCCCCTTCTGACCCCCTCCAACCATCACCCCCAACTCCCTCAGGCAGAACCCACACCATTGTTCATGTCCATGGGTCATGCATAGGTTCTTTGGCTACTCCATTTCTCTACTGTACTTTACATCCCCATGGCTATTCTGTAACTACCTACTTGTACTTCTTAATCCCCTTACCTCTTCACCCATTCCCCCACACCCTGCTCTCATCTGGGAACCATCAAAACGTTTTCCATATCCAAGATCTGTCTCTGTTCTTCTTCTTTGCTTAGTTTGTTTTTTAGATTCAACTGTTGATAGATATGTATTTATTACCATTTTTGTTGTTCATAGTTTTGATCTTCTTTTTCTTAGACAAGCCCCCTTTAACATTTCATATAATAATGGTCTGGTGATGATAAACTCCTTTAGCTTTTCTTATCCAAGAGGCTCTTTATGTGCCCTTTGATTTTAAATATCTTTGCTGTAGAGCATCTTGGCTGTTAGTCCCTGCTTTTCATGACTTTGAATATTTCTTGCCAGTCTCTTCTTGCCTACAAAGTTTTTTTTTTTGAGAAATCAACTGACAGTCCTATGGGAACTCCTCTATAGTCCTAACTGCTTTTCTTTTGCTGCTTTTAAGGTTCTCTTTTTATTTTTAACCTTTGGCATTTTAATTATGTGTCTCCCAGTGGGCCTCTTTGCATCCATATTGTTTGGGACTCTCTGTGCTTCCTAGACTTGCATGTCTATTTCTTTCGACAAAGTAGGAAAGTTTTCTTCCGTAATTTTTGCCAGTAGAGTTCCAATTTCTTGCTCTTTCTCTTCTCCTTCTGGCACCCTATGATGTGAATGCTGGTACAGTTAAAGTTATCCCCAAGGCTGCTTACACTCTCCTCCTCATTTTTTTGGATTCTTTTTTCTTCTTGTTCTGATTGGTTTTTTCCTTCCTTATGTTCTAAATCATTGATTTGATTCTTGGTTTCATCCAGTTGTTTCCCTGTAAATTGTTCTTTATTTCCTTCATTTCTGGCTGAATCTTTTTATGCTGTTGAGGTTGTCACTGAGTTCCTTGAGCATTCTTATAAACAGTGTTTTGAACTCTGCATCTGATTGCCTATCTCCAATTTTGTTTAGTTCTTTTTTGGAGATTTATTCTGTTCTTTAATTTGGGCTGTGTTGTTTTTTTTTTTTGTTGTTGTTGTTGTTTTTTGTCTCCTGATTTTGGCAGCCTTCATGTGTTGGTTTCTATGTGTTAGGTATAGTTGCTAAGACTCCCTGTCTTGGTAGTGTGTCCTAATGTAGTAGGACATTAGCACAGTCTCCCCTATTACCCAAGCTAGTGTTCCCTTAGTGTGGGCTGAGTACACCCTCTTGTAGTTGAGTCTTGATTGCTATTGGCAGGTCAATGGGAGGGATTTACCCAGTCCAGTCATTTGCAAGGACTGGCTATTAACCACTGACCACCGATCTCTGCCCTCCATGGAGAATCAGCTGTGCAGGGACAGGGTCATCGTGCTCCGATGTGGTCTGTAGTTGTCTACTGGGTGCATAGGCTCTGGGATTTCCTGGGTGGTGCAGGCCAATGTCAGCCCCAACCTGTGTTTTGCCTGGGGCCACCCTGCCTGAGCTATAAAGCAATTTGAGATGGCTGCTACTTGTGCTGGGGTTGGATATTCCCAGGCAAAGACAAGCTGTGAATCTAGGCTAGTTGCTGCTAGTGATATGCATGGGGCCACTTAGGAAGAGGTATGGGGACTGGGGATTCACTGAGTCTGGCTGTTGCTTGTTTGAGAGGATTTAGGAAGTTGTGAAGCATGAACCAAGACCAGCCATTAATATGGAAAAGCAGCTTTGGTAGGCCTGTAAGTTGCGTGGGATGGAGTCTCAGAGGACTTCCACGATAGAGCAAACTGTATAAGCGAGGTTGATGGAGTCTCAGATATGGCACCAGCCTTCAGGCTCTGTGGTTCTGTCAGGGGGAGGGTTCAGAAAAGGGACAATGGCCTTTGCCTGCCTTTCTGTCTGGGAGAAAGCTGTCTTCCAGCTCTTGCCTTGATGCCTGATACTTTAGTTCCTCTCTGTGTGCCACTGGTGCCTTTCAAGCTGCTACCTCAGTGATAGAGCTTAGTGGGAGTGAGCCTGACTCCAGAAATTTCTTCCAATGACTCAATCCCTGCTGGTTTTTGCAGTCAGAAGTGTGGCAACTTACCTTCCTGGCACTGGAACCCTTGGGTGGGGGAGCTGGTGTGGGGCTGGGACTCCATGCTCCTGAGATATCCCTCCCAAATATAATTAATTTATTTATTTTTAGAGAGTGGAAGGGAGGGAGAAAGAGGGAGAGAAGCATCAATGTGTGGTTGCTTCTCACATGGCCCATACTAGGGACCTGGTCCACAACCTAGGCATGTGCCCTGACTGGGAATCGAACCGGCAACCATTTGGTTCACAGCCTGTGCTCAGTCCGCTGAGCTGCACCAGCCAGGGCCCTCCCAAATTTTTATCCACCACATGTGAATGTAGGACCAGTCCATTCTGAGTCTCTGCCCCTCCGACCAGTTGAATGGTTGCTTTCTTTAATTCATAGTTGTCAGACTTCCATCAGCTCAAATTTCTTATGGTTCTGAGTGATGGTTGTTCTATTAGTTGTAATTTTGATGTGGTTGTGCAAGGAGGTGAGCCATGTTCCCCTATGCAGCCATCTTAACTGGAAGTATTTGCTCACCTTTTGGTTGGTTGTTGTAGGTTACTAGTGTGTCTGTTTATTAGCTTGGAAAGAATGGGGACTCTTACACTTTCTCTTCATTGTGCTTTGTAGAAACATTACTGGTACTTACTGGTGTATAAGTTGAAATGTCCATTGCGGACCAATAGTTTGTAAATTCTATATTGCAGTGTCTAACTCTTATGTTACTGAGCATGAAAACTGTTAACCTAGTTACAGTTTTCTTTTGAAAGTCACTCTGATGTGAAGTGTCATTTTTTTAAAGGAATATTTGTAAGGTGCGTATAGATGATGAAGATCATTGCAGGGGAGGGTTTTTGTTCTTGTTATGTTCATATCACTTGTATGAGAAACTCACAATGATTCCTGATCAATCTATTTTCCCAAAAGCAATATGAAAACCACAAAATGTTGCATTTGGGCATTTAATTTTTAAAATAAGCATATTAAAAGTTTTATATGTATCTTGATTGGTATTGGATATTATTTTATGGAGGATTTCCAGTTTTGTTTATGGAGGATAAAGCTAAAGATGGCAAAACAGTAGCTTTGGTTTTGTTTGTAATGGCCGATTTTAAGTAAGTCTGACATCAGTTAAGTGTCTGAAAGGAAACAATGGCTTGTTGTGAGTGCTTTTTACCCTTCTAAATAGGGATACTGTTAGCTTTAGATATTGGAATAATTCAAGTCTTACACAAAACGGCCTTTTTAATGACTTTCTTGTGTGTAAGAAGCAGTGGCTCTCTTTGCTTTTAAGCTGGTTATGTGGGGGTTTTCCTGCTTCATCATGTGTGAATGGTGGGTGTTGGCAGCGCTGCTTCTGTCAGCTGATCTGTGCAGCTGTGTTTCTGTGAAGGCCCTTTGCTCCGTCAGCAGTGTACGCTGCCCATTCAGCCTTGCCTAGTAGAAGACACCGTGAGGGAATTTACTTGAGGAGTTGGAGGTTTTGTACCGTAGCTGAGAGTGGTTCTGGGGTCCCCAGCATACACGAGACTCAGTCAAAACAAAAATTTGAGGAGTGCTGTTTGGTGATCAGTATTGTTCATGACAATCTGTAGAATAAGACCATTTTAACAGTTTTATTGCTGAGGATATTTTTTCTAAAGGGTAAAAATCTAATTTTTTGCCTTAAAACCAGATCATATTTGTAAAATCTTAGGTGACTGTGAAGTTCTACAAAATCTTCATGATGATTATCAGTGACCATGTAGAGCACTATGTGTACAGAAAGCACAGGGGTTGGTTGTGTAACGTTTAGTAGAGAAGTCTCTTTTTAAAAATTTGTCTGCTTTCACTTGAACTTTTTCCTCTATGTTAAAGATAGCTGTAAATTCTAGCTGAGTCTAAATTAATTGGGATTTTACATTTTTGAGAGGAAACAAAGCACCAACCTTGGAGTCAGTAAAATTGCATTTGGGTCTGTTCTTAGAGTCCTAGGGCTGCTGTAACAAAATGTACCACAAATTTGACAGCTTAAAACAACAGAACTGTATTCTTTCACAGTTCTGTGAGGTTAGAAGTCCTCACAGGGCCATTCCTTCCAAATCCTCTAGAGGAGGATCCTCTCTTGCCTCTTCCAACTTTTGGTAGTCCTAGTTGTTCCTTGGTTTGCATCTGCAGCACTTCAGTCTCTCTCTTTGTCACATGCCAGTCTTCAGGCATTTCCCTCTTTTATAAATTATGACACCAGTTATTGGATTAGGGCCTGCCCTAATGACCTCATCTTAATTTGATTACATCTACAAAGACCATGTTTCCAAACAGGGTCACGTTCATAGGTATCTGGGGGTTAGGACTTCAGCATACATCTTTTGGGGGTAGTACACAATTCAGCAGTCTCAACCTAATTGCTCACTAATTTGGTATTTCAGGGCAAGTTGCCTGTGTAACTTTGATGAGAATCCGTTTCCTCATTTATAAAATGGTGATTTTTAACTTGCATACTTTAGACATTTGCTATAAAGATCAAGTGAAAATATTTGTAATAGACTTAAGTACTTGGATTTGTTGTATTTTTTTATATACTATTTATTGTAAGAAATTTTCTAAATCCATGTGTAGGCCTTTTAAGAGGAACTGCCTGGGACTCTGGAAGCCCTCCTCACTCAACCTCAATCCCTGCTGGATTTTATAGTCAGAAGCTATGGGGACTTCTCTTTCTTGCTCTGGAACCCTGGGCTGGGGACAGAACTTTTGCTCTTCAGGAGTTTCCAGATATCTCTCCTGATTTTTATCTGACACGCGGCGGTGGGACCAGCCCTGTTCTCTCCTACCAGTCTTCTTTAATTACCTAGTTGTAGGACTTCCATTCAGCCAGAATTCAGGTACTTCTGAGTGATGATTCTTCTGTAGTTTACCTGTAGTTTTTTAAAGATTTTATTTTTAGAGAGGGAAAGGGAAGGGAGGGAGAAATAGAGGGAGAGAAACACCAATGTGTGGTTGCCTCTCACATGCACCCACCTGGAGACCTGGCCTGCAACCCAGGCATGTGCCCTGACTGGGAATCGAACCAGTGACCTTTGGGTTCACAGGCTGGCGCTCAGTCCACTCGGCCCACTACTACCAGGGCCGTAGTTTTGATGTGGTTGTGGGAGTAGGTGAGTACCACGTTTACTGTATTTTGCCACATGTAATGCTCTCCTGTGCATACTGTGCATCCACGGCTTAGCACCGCCCATGTGTAATGTGCATTCTTAGTACTACCCAGATATAATGTGCACCTTTATTTTTCCCTCAAAAATTTGGGCCAAGTGTGTGTTATACACAGCAAAATACCGTACCTACAGCACTATCTTGACTGGAAGTCCTCAGATTTTTTTCTCTTTTGAAAAATTCCTTATTCTCTAATACTTAGCAGCCCTACTGTTCTTTTAATTTAAATGTTTTATTTACAGGACTGATAAGTGAAGGAGAGTCAGCCTTGGTGGATTCAGCAGACTCTCTCAGGGTTTTTACATCCTGCTGCTTCTTACCCACCGTGACCCTGTTGACTCTGTGCCCTTCTGTTCTTCCTGCTTTTTCTGAGCACTGACTAGGCGATTGCGGCAGATTTCCTTTCCTCCTCTTCTCTCGTTTCCTCGGTGGGCTGACAGCTCTCTCATTAGTGCATGGCGTGCCTGTGCTTTGGCACAGGTGTCAGGGACCAGTGGCACTAGATGGTCAAAAGCTGCTGTGTGGCCTGGTCCTTGACACACTATGCAATCAGCCAAACCCGTCTGGGCCACAATCTCATCTGCTTGAGAAGGATGTCGATGATATGAAACTTACTACAGGAATATTGTCTCGTGTTTCCATGTTTTAATTTAGCTACATATTTATAGGTGTGGGACACATGTATGGGTAAATGTTAATTATGAGAATAGTAGGAGTATAGTTAGAAATTAGCACTTTCTCTCCCAAGGAAAATCATCTTCTTCAGCATTATTTATAAACCTCTAGAACTCCTCTCTAGGAGCATGCTCATATATTGAGATGAATAAAAGTTCTTTTTCTTTTTTTCCACAAGTGCCAAAAGTTCCCTTTGATCATATGGTCAGGGGCATTTTCCTCTGGGACCGTCAGGTCTTCAGACTGCTGCCGTCATGAGAAGATGTGATTTAAGGAGAATGTTAGTATGTGGCTCTCAGAGAAGACTTGTGATTTTGAATGCTGTCTAACTGCATTAAGCAAGGTTTATTGTTTTTGTTCTTATTTAACTTCAAGTGAAAGAGAACATTTGTTTTGGAGAGAAATCCAGTGAATCTTAGACCCCCTCAAGCTCAGTGACTGATGGTCACTTCACTCAGAATCTTCCTGCCTCTGAATGGTTGGTTATTCATGATTGGTCTGAAGAGAGGAAGAGACGTCTTGCCAATTAAGTTGTACCTCAGTCTCTCTATGAATGATACTCGAATCTCCAAAGCCAGACATGCTGTCCTGTCCTCCCATCTGTAGCTGCTATGTAATTCCATCATCTTTCCCATTGTCTTTGAACATTTATTTCTGAGAACAAGGTATGGATTAGAAAAATGACTAAACCACTGGTATAACTGAAGATGATTTCTAAACCTATACATTGATCTTGGAATTCAAAACAGCAAATTGCATATACTTTTGATGTAGTATTTATAGGAACTCACTGACTATTCATTCTCTCATGTTTTTCTTTTTAAAAAAATAAAAGGCAATAAAAAATGTTTAACAATTAAAAAGTGAAATGAGATCATTTTGAACCAACAAAGACAGATTTGGGGGAATTAAAATTTTTTTACAGGATTTGGAAGTATGAATTGAAACTGTTTTCACTTAGTCAACTTTGATATAATACTCAGTTGAACACTCATAAAAAGGACAGTTCATGTCATATAGCTGTGTGCTTACATGACTGCAATCTTATGCAGGGGGAGGGAAAAATATTGCTAGTTTGTTTCAAAATAGAATGGCTCATATTTGGTTTGAATTCTCTAAAAGTATGTTCAGTGAAGGAGAATCGTACATGAAAATGAACATCTTGGTTCTTCAGGAACTGTCTTTCTTTTAGGGAATAACTAAGATTGGGTTCAGCAAACATTCAAGCAGGAAGCAAAATAAAAAAATCTTAAATTTAATTCCCTGTACTCTGGGCAGTGTGGGCAGTTAGACTAGGTGACCTCTAAGGTCACTTTCCCATCCCAGAGGATACACATCATTTCACCATGTCTAGGTAACAGACAGAAGCCAACTCGATTTACAGATAGTGTGAACACTGAAGGCAGGAATCCCACATCCAGTGAAGAGGGAAGGAAGGCGTATTGCAGCTGGATGTGTTGGGTCTGGACTGGGGTCAGAGGCGGCACAACTTTTGACAGATAGCCTGGACACAGGAAGCCATCTTCCCTCAGTTGGAACAAACAGCGCGGTGATGCGCTTCTTCCCCTCTCCCACGCTCATGTAGAATAAAAGTCTTAACCGTGGGTCAGTTTACAGCAACCTTTTTGGGTAAAAGACTTTATTCCTTCAGAATTTCAGAAACAATTTGTTTTCTGAAAAACACATGCCATTGGATACCCTTTAGCTTGACATGTGACTGAAATTTTTGTTTTAATAATTCCATTTTCTACAAAGGCTGCCTTTATATTTATTAAGGATGACAAAACAAAAACCACTTCTTCCTTCATTACATTTTCTGCTTTCATGTTCTGTCATTCTGAGCTTTTTTTCTTTCCCTCTCTCTGTCTCTTTCCCCCAGCTGTCGGCAGCATCCAGCCCCTCCAGTCACAGTCCTCACAGAGCCTCAGGAAAGGACCCTTTTGCAGAGCTCTCTTTGGAGGATTTCTTATAAGTCACTTTAGGTATTGCCGCTTGTTGGGGGAGATGGGGACTGACTGACTTTTTAAAAGATGATCAAACAATTAAGCACAATTCACTCTTCTCCTTAGTTTCTTTAAAGGACTCCAGGTTCCCTCTCTTCCTCCTCCTGCTCTATTCTTTAGGTGGCGAGTAAAACTAGGTCAAGATAGGCTATAAGGACAAATAACTTTGGAAAATATCTTTAATATAATTAGAAGATGTGAAGTTAAAAGACCATCTCTCATGTTTTGCATATAAGCATCCACTGCTCACAGCAGATGGTTGAGAATCAAATACTGCTCTTAAAAACTGGGTGTTTTAGTCAGTTTTAAAAGAACTATAGGAACAACACAGTTTTATACATCTGCTTGGAGTGTGATTAGGACCATCTTTAGTTTTAACATAATGGCAAAGGTGAAGAATTCATTTTAACAATTTATTATTATTATCATTATTGTTATTATTTTAATTAAGGGCAAGTGAATCCTTGGGGCCTTTTTGATAGAAGGATTCTGCATTTGATCCACACTGCTTGTTTTTCCTGGAAGACAGTGTAATTTGTTCTTCTTGGTGCTATAGCCACCAGTATAGATACACCTTTGGGCCTTGAGTTTGTACTCTTCTGACTTGACAGTAGTTCATTAGCACTTCTGCTTCAGTACTGACTTTGGGTGAGAAGTTTAATGGATGTCATGAGTGAAATATCGCACTGAACAGTGACAACCAACTGAAAAGTATTCCTTTGTAGATCTTTCAGATTTTTATTTATTTTAGTAAAGAAATGATTTAATAAGCATAATATTACTATTCTCTTAATTATCTCTAATTTTATATCATTTTGATATAATGTTTCAAATTTTGCTTTCCTGGAAGAGATTTTTATGTGGAATATTTGTATTCTTGGAGAGATTTTCTGAACTCATCATGGGAAATTGTTTATTTGTCTTCTTTCTTCTACTGCTCGTTTTTTAGTAATTATAATTAAAAAGATATTTGGAAGGCCTTGTAATTTGCTTCAGATATTGAGTTCTGGCACATGATAAGCTGATAATACTGACTGTGTTTTATAATCAAGGTTTGTGATAAGTATGCTTTGAACACTTCTGAGCCAGTTGAATGGTAAAAGCCACAAAGCATTTTTATTTGTGAGAAGACATCCTAGAATGCAGTGAATTAACTTACACTCTCTTTTTTCCAGATACAGTTTATGTAACTAGATGGAAGAGAATGGAATTATTCCAAAAAGACAAGTGCTCAAGCAGCAAATACTTACTTCCAGCAAAATCCAAACTGCTGTCTCTAAACTCTCTTCTTCCATTAGAATGCTACAGTAACACAGTGGAGGCCCATGAAGGAGACTGGGACTAGTCTGTAGGAGAACGTGTTAATACAGTTTATAAAGCCAAGAATTGCCATGATTTCAGACTAAGATCTGTCTTTTTGGTGACTAACCTTTCAGTTCTTTCAACTTCTATTAATACTCATAATCAGTAACCTTACAAGAAAAGACCTTATTTGGAAAGTGTGAACTTTGTATTTGGAAAAGCTGCCTGGAGAGAAGAGCTGTGTCCTTCACGTAATGCAACAGGACTCTTTTTGGGGATCAAAATCATAACTCTTAATTATGCAATATCTTTGTTTTCTCCCATCCTCACAGATACAGAAATAGTAACTAATGTTAACTTTTCTTTTTTTTTAAAAAAAAATATATATTCAGTTTGCAGTAGACATTCCCTAAGTATTTGTATTTATTTATGATTATCAATTTACATAACATTAATATTGTATCAAACCTTATGAAAATGAGTATGGGTGTACATGGTATGTTTGATTTTTATCCACAAGAATGGATCTGATTCAGAATGCTTTTCAGCTGACATACAGAGCACTAAATATTTTAAGGCAAATCCATAGGTCTGAATCACTTAAGAATTTTCGGTCTCTATGGGGTTTAAGAAAGCATTATAAATGCATTAATCCTTATAGTCAATTCTGTGCCTAGGATTTTGCAAGGGAACAGTTCACTGACTAGGAAAAGCACTACATTTTAAATTCAGCATTAGTGCATTGGGAAGGAACTTTACTGCTTTGTGCTTGGCATGTCATTATTTCCCATTTGACATTAGGGCCTTTCCAAAATGAATGTGAGGAATTGCTTTCACTTCAAGACTTTCCTTCTTTTCAGTAAAACTCTAGGAGGTGTTATGGGGGAGGGAAGGGGACAAAATCCTTGAACTTTTTATTTGGCTCATGCCATGTTATGATCATGTACCTTTTAAATAAGGGAAAATAATATCTTTAAAGTTAATGTCTAGCCAAGAGTTTAGTTAACAAAATAAACTGCACTGTTGATCGGTGCTTTGTGTAAATACATCTTAACATTTGGGTTGAGAGGGGCCTTAAGAAGGAAAGTTTGTTGTAGGAAAGCAATTCTATACATCAGTTTAAGCATACTTGTTGCATTGTCTCTGCAGATTCTATTTTTGTTTACAATATTAAAATGTATGTTAGCAAAAATGGGTGGATTTTCAAATAAAATGCAGCTTCCACAAAACTTGTGTTGTTATTCTGGTCTGAGGTACAGTTTCTCCCCCCCCCGCCCTTTATCATCAGTATCTTTTCTTCTTTTTTTTTGCTAATAAAAGTATATACAGATGATTATATTTGCTGATTTAATAAAATGTAAAGTTTATTCCTATTTTAACTTAATTTCCAAAAAGACTTATCTTTGTACTTTTTAGTTAACCTTTTAGGCTCTTATAAACTGAACTACTTATTAAAAATGTTCATTTTTGTCTTTTGATAAGATGCCTTTAGTCAGGTAAGTTTAAGGGAGAAAATGCTTTGAGTTTGACATATTGATGCATGTGATTATGTCTGCCGAAGAAACCTGGCTGTGTCGTGTTTCATACAGAACAGTAGGCAGGATTCAGAGTGCATAATAGAGGATTAAAAGCCTTGTGCATTGATAAATGTTTGCATAAAGTTGCCACTGTTGGAAAAAAATTGTCTTTAGTCAATATACTTTGTTAATTTCACCAGTTTTTAAGTTTCACAATTATTAAACCATATTCATATTAACTCGGGAAATTGTACTTTTGTAAATTAACTTCCCTAATATTATCACAAGTTTTGATTTTTCTCTGCTGGCGTTTGAGTGAATGTTGTATTTGAGATCTACTCTTGTTCCTTTTACATTACCTTGTATTTTTAAGTATGTTTCAGTTTGTGAAGATGCTTCGTAAACATTTCCATCTTATTTTTTTTTTGTTCGAACAACTTTTGGATGGGTAGGAATTACCCATATTTTACCCAGTTTGCAGATTAAAATTAGGAAGTAGAAAAGGAACTTGTTCAGATTGATGAGCTAAGAGTCAGGGGAGTCAAGTCTGTGGTTTCACGGCTCATTGTTTTCTCTGACCTGTTTTTAATTCAGATGCATACACTGGAAAGGGAATGGTTTCCCTCTGTGGACTAGGCTGATGACCACTCTGTATTCCCAGGTGACCTTCCCTGTGGATCATACTTCCTGTCTCCTTTCTGATACCTGGACATCACTGACAAGGAAATACATGAAACATGATTATATTAACTTTAATCAATATTTAACTTTAATAACAAGTGAGGTACATCAGCTTTTGAATGCATAACTAAATCAGGTTATAAACCTGTACATGCCCACACCATCTTAACTACACTACTAGCAAAGTTGGTAGTGGCTACAGAGAGAGAGAAAAGACTGTTAGGAGACAGCAGCTACACCCATCTCAAATGATTTTCAAAATAAATGTTTTGGTTTGTCACAGAGTATATGAAGAGACACTCAGCCAGATGAGCTTACTGTTACCTCCCAGAAAAAATGGCGCCCAGCTTCCATCCACGCACTTCTGCACCTCGCTTAGATCTTTGTTCGCCACAGTTGCTTCCTTCCGTGGGCCTGACCAGCTTTTTTTGGAATTCAGCTGTCTGGATAGGCTCTGAGTGGAAAGACTGCAAGATCATCATCCATGCAGTGTCTCAGAAAATCTCAAGCTGATTTCTTGCCATTATTAAGAAGTAGTGTTCTATTTGGTGTGTCACCAATCAGAGATGTTTTGTAAGTTGCTAGCTGGTATTCCTAGTCTAGCTTTGGTATAAGCACTTAGTATGTAAGTGTTCCATCCGTTACTGGTGTAGCATGCAGCTCCTGTTTTTACTCTGTACGCAGCTCCCACGTTGTCAGAAGTTGTGTAAAGCTCTTTCCATGGTATTTCTTTCGGGGCAGATGTAACTGTCTCGTGGCAGAGAGCTAGGAGAGAATAGCAAGGAGAGAGTTTTACGGAAACTGAAATACTCATTCAAATTGCTTTTTCTTTAAACTAATTTTAAAATGGGTTTTGAGATTAAAAATTGCGATGTGGAATGATCTAGGGAGCTAAACAGCACCCTATCTCGGCTCGCTACAGTCAACACTTCTGTCTCCCTTGAGTCTCGAGTTGGCAGCTGTCCTGTCCTACAGGTAAACAAGCATTGTGTTATCTCACCCTTGACTGGGACTGTAGGGAAGGAAGTGTCAGGAGAAGCAAGCAGCCTCCGCTCCTCTATGCACTGGACTCCAAGCTGACTGCACTCATGTGCAGAACTGAACAGTTGACTTCTTGGCCTTTCAAGAACACTTTACATAGAAGCATGAAGCACACTACCCCAGGTCTGCCAGCTAGCTTAGTGGCTGTCTTAAAAGGCAGAAAACAAAATTTTCTCTTCTGTGTTCATTTTTGTTGCAAAGTAGGTTCCTGGCACAGAGTTCCTAAAACTTACAATTTCGTAAGTGCTCAGAACACCAGGAGCACCTGTTGTTCTAAAACTTGGTCTTTGATCCCAGTTTCTAGCGCAGAGCTCCTAAATCCCTTGGAATTTCCTGGGCGAGAGTAATGTCCTTTGTTCTAATGAGGTGACTCTTCTGGACTTTGGAATGTCTTTAGGATGGGGGCTGTTCACCACGAAGACCTAGTCATGATTAAAAGCTTGGAACTTTGAGTCCCAGCTCCATCCTCCAGGAAGGGGAGAGGGACTGGAGCCCAAGTTAATGATTGATCACACCGATGCAGTGAAGCTGGCATGAAAGTACCATCGTTCAGGGGTTTTGAGACCTTCCACATTGGTGAACATTCTCACATGCACCTCAACTCCGGAACAGAAGCTCCTGCACTGGGGACTTCTCCAGACTTGACCTTGTGAATCTCTTCCTGTGGCTGTTCACCTGTATCCTTTATTATACAATAAACTGGTAACTGTTGTTTCCCTGAATTCTGTGAGCCATTCTAGCAAATTATGGAACCCAAGAACGGGGTCAAAAGAACCCTGATTTATAGCTGGTCAGTCAGAAGTACGGGTGACAGACAACCTGGACTTGGAAATGACATCCAAAGTACGGGTGGGGAACAATCCGGGGCTGAGCCCTTAACATGGGGTGGCCTCCATGGTAAATCTAGTTAGTGTAGGAATCATGGGACCCCCACCTGGTGTTCTGGAACTTTGATGTGGAAAACCCACACATGTGGTGTCAGAAGTATTGAAGATGGACTTCTGACAGTTTTACTAGCACCATATAGCTATTTGGGGAAGGGGGGCAGAATTCCCTCCAACCAAAATTCCAAATGGGTTAAAGAGTATACATGCAGGGAATTAAAAGGATGAAGAAAATATAGATGATTATCTAAGTCAAATAGGAAAAGGGAAGGGATGTGATTTTTAAGTTTCCTAAAGAAAAAAGACTAATGACCAGTGATTAAAAAATTCATCTTTAGTAGTAACTAGGAAATTCAAGTGAAAATAGCCTTGCTCTCTAAGTGTAATGCTGTTCTTAGTGCATGCATACACACACTCAAGTCTGAAAGAGGCACCTCTGTTAAACCTATTTTATAAATGAGAACACAAGCCTAGAGAGGTTAAGTCACCTACTGTGTGATCTTTACCACCTAAGTGGTTGAGCTGTGATCCTAAGCTCCCAGGTCAGCCTGCAATCACTACCATATGCTGGTGTTGATGACGTTTCTGCCTGTCAGACAGCATTTGCATATAAAACAGCACAGGCAAGAGTGAACATTTTGACTGTTAATCTACTTTTGAAGTGAGTATTAAGCCAGGATATAGTTTTTAGAGGGGGAGAGGGGTGGAAATCAGCCATAGTTGTCGTAAGTCTTGAGAGTTCCTACCCTTAATCAAAAAATTAACACCTTTAGGAAGTTTTGGCTAGGGAACTTTTCTTGAATTGTTGCATAGTGTACGTTTACAGATAGAAATTGTTTGTATCGGTGAGTAAGAGGTCAGTGTAACGGGAAGTGTTGCTCCCTGAAGCCACACTGAGACGACTGCAACACGAAACGTTCTCCGTCTCACGGTCAGTTTGCAGCAGCAGGGACTAGACTCCCCGTGCAGATCTTCACTGCTTTCATCCCAGGTTAGAGGCAAGTCTGCACTACCAGGCTCTGCCGCTTCCCGGGCCCACGAAACAAAAATAAGAGATGGTTTTGTTACCGACACTTCTGGGTCAGGGACCCAAACCAAGGTCCTGCCCAGGGCTGTTCGCACCAATAGAGCAGACTGCGACCGGTAACGCAGAGCAAAGCTTTATTTGATTTGGAGAAGGGCGAGCTCATGGGCTAATGACATCTCCCCTACTCTGGCAGGAACCCTCTAATTATAGTCGGTGGCATGGAGTGATTAAATTCTTTTACTCAAGCCTAGTTCCCCGGTTTCACCTGGTCCCTTTGCACCTGATGCCCCACCACTGTCTTGGTTTTTGCCCTTGGCACCTGGGTCTGCACATGGGAATCTTTTCCAGTTCCTGTAAGCAAGCATAGCTCATGATGTAGTTTGTGTATTGAGACACATTAGGGTCTTTTGGATGATAGCCTGGGGACATTTTCTTCCTTGGGAGGGTTGGTCTGCTGGAAATGAGGTGGAAGGCGGGAGGCTTCACTGAAGACCAGAGGGAACTCTGATTCCTGGTGCTTGGAAGAACAGGGTTCTGCACCAGTCACCCAATAAGTGAGTTTTACTATCGTGAGATTTAGGAAGTAAGCGTGGCTCTCCAGATCTCTTGTCCTGGGTTATGGGAAACCAGAGGAACCACAAGGCATTTTTAGTTTCACATTCAAGCAGCCTCTCAAGCATGGTTTCCTGATTGCAAGCCTTAGCATGTGTGTTTCACAAAGTTTCCACATCTGATAGTTTTCCACCAAATGTAGCTTCCTGAGAAGAGGGGCGGTGATCTTTCCCATGGGGCGTTCACGTGTTTGGCTGGCTCCAGCCCCTGCCCTTCCATCCTGCGCTGTAACCGCTGGAATCCTTCAGTGTGCCTGCAGCTCACTGCTCGCCAAGTGTTTGAGGCCCGCAACAATCCCACCCGTTCTCACACCTCCCACTTTGAAACTTCTGCTCAGACTAACTCCCTTCGTTGTCTCCTCATAGAACTCTAGTTCTCTGCCCCTTTGCATCTATATTTTTCACCTATTTGGTCTATTCAATTCTTATCACCTCTGGGAGGGAAAACTAGCAACTGGATCATTAGAAACATTGTGGATTGGACATTCCTTTCAGAGAGTCATAAAAATGTTTGCATTCTTTGCCCTGTTATCCCACATCTGGAAATATAAAGAGATTAATCCCAACGAAGAGAAAATACTTTGTGCAGAAGAATACCTGTCAAAACAATTCAGGTTACCAAAACACAACTGTGGAGTAAGAAAAAGGTCAATGTTGAGTCCTGGAGAATATCTCCAGTATTAAAGGGCCGTAAAGGATTAATGGAAACCAGGAGGGAACAGAGCAGGAGAAAACAGGAAAGATGTCAGGGACATGGCTGAAGTAGGGAATGGTCAACACAAATGAAATGATGCGAACCTGTCCAGCAGTTAGGAACTTAAACTTTCCCCTAGCTATACCCAGGCATTGGCAGGGGCAGAAGCCAGATTACATGGAATTGAGGATGGGAGAGCTGTGGAGGTATCAAGCTTGGCCATGAACTAAAAGAGGTAGACAGTAAGCAAAGGGCGTACAAGCCAAGGAAGAGTTTAAGATGCAAGTAAGTTCACTTTCTAGTTCATCCACACAACACATTGAATACCTTCTATGAACCAAGAGTTTTAGTCAATAAACGGCAGAGTTTTGCTTTCATGGACCTTATTTTCTTGTGAGAATAGGCGATGAACAAATATTTTATGACGTGATGAGTGCTACAAGAAAAAGGGCAAAGGGGTAGATGGATGTAACAGAATAGGGTGCTCTTGTTTCAGGTGTCAAGGACGGACCTGGTGAAGTGTCTTTTAAAAAAAAATTGTTTATGCTGTTACAATTGTCCCAGTTTTTTTCTCCCCTTTATTCCCTTCTTCTCTGCACCACCCCCCACCAGCATTCCCCCACCTTAGTTTGTGTCTATTGGTTGTACATATAAGTTATTTGGCTTCTCCATTTCCCATATTATTCTTAACCTCCCCCTGTCAGTTCTATACCTACCATTTATGCTTCTTATTCCCTGTATCTTTTCCCCCATTCTCCCCTCTCCCCTTCCCCGCTGATAACCCTCCATGTGATCTCTTTCTGTGAATCTGTTCCTGTTCTAGTTGTTTGTTTAGGATTGGTTGTTGATAGTTGAGTTTGTTGTCATTTTACTGTTCATAGTTTTTGCTCTTCTTCAATTTCTTAGATAAGTCTTTAACATTTCATATAATAAGGGCTTGGAGATGATGAACTCCTTTAACTTGACCTTATCTGGGACACACTTTATCTGCCCTTCCATTCTAAATGACACCTTTGCTAGATAGAGTAATCTTGGGTGTAGGTCCTTGCCTTTCATGACTTTGAATACTTCTTTCCAGGTTGCCTTTAAGGTTTCTTTTGAGAAATCAGCTGAGTCTTATGGGAATTCCTTTGTAGGTAACTCCTTTTCACTTGCGACTTTTGAGATCTCTCCTTATCTTTAATCTTGGGTAATGTAATTATGATATGCCTTGGTGTGTGCTTCCTTGGGTCCAACTTCTTTGGGACTCTCTGAGCTTCCTGGACTTCCTGGAAGTCTATTTCCTTTGCCAGATTGGGGAAGTTCTCCTTCATTATTTGTTCAAGTAAATCTTCAATGGCTTGCTCTTCCTCTTCTCCTGGCACTCCTATGATTTGGATGTTGGAACATTTAAAGTTGTTCTGGAGGTTCCTAAGCCTCTCATTTTTTTGAATTCTTGTTTCTTCATTCTGTTCTTGTTGAATGTTTATTTCTTCCTTCTGCTCCAAATTGTTGATTTGAGTCGTGGTTTCCTTCCCTGCCCTTCCTTCCTTCCCTGTATATTTTGCTTTATTTCACTTTTCATAGCCTTCACTTTTCCCTCTATTTTGCAACCATACTCAACCATTTCTGTGAGCATCCTGATTACCATGTTTTGAACTCTTCACCTGATAGATTGGCTATCTCTTCATCACTTAGTTGTGTTTTTTCTGGAGGTTTGATCTGTTCTTTCATTTGGGCTATATATATATATATATATATATATATATATTTTTTTTTTTTTTTT
>PVJI01008534.1:0-46305 GCA_004026765.1 Micronycteris hirsuta
TTTTTTAATATATTGAAGGGAAGAGGTTACAGAGCAACCAGACAGTACAAAATCTTTGAGAGATAATGTATTCAGTGAAAGAAGACTCATCATTCACCTGCAGTAGAGGTAAAGGAAAGGTTTACTTAGAATAGCTGTAAATTGGTGAAAACTCAGTGTGGGTGGGCAGGACAGTATGAAACCAATGGAAGCTTAAGATACTGGAGTCTTCATCCTCTTGCATAATTTAAACATGAACCCTACCGTGTGCTCAGATAAAAGCCAGGGGCGGGGGCAGTCTAAGAGACAGCCATGTGCTACTAACCTGGACTAAACTAAAAGCAGCAGTGAAGGGGCAGGAAGAAACTCCACTCGGATCCTCTTCCCTGTAGGTAGCTGTGCAAAATCGTTCCTCCCTGGGAATGAATGGCACCTGGGAGCTGCAGTCCTTAAAGCACGGGTAACAGCTCATTATGACTGAGGGAATATATCACAGTTAACAAACACATACATGAACAAACAGAAACTATTCCTTGGATGAGCTGGATTATGCCTTGGGCCCACAACTACCGTCAGGGGAAGGTCAACAGGACCATGGAAGCTATAACCTCCAAACCCAGGAATATTATTCAGGGATAACATTGAGACTTACTTAGACTATCAGAGAGCATATCCCTAAAATCACACTGTTCCACTGAGTGAAGAAGCTTCATGTAAGGGACTGCAGAATACTGTTGGGAGAAGGATAGAAGAAGAAAAAGAGCATGAAGGGATTTTCTGAGGCATACCACCAGGGGAAGAACAAGACCTCAGCATTGGAGAGACAATGCTCTAGAAAACCAATCCCACTCTAAATGTAAAGTATTTTCAAAGAAACGTGAAGCCTAAGGTACACTGATGATAACCATAGCGGCATCAGAACAAGACCAGCCCAACTTGTAACTATATTGACTCATATATTTGCATTAAAGGCCTAGTGGATAGGTGTGCCCATTTCCAAGCATACATGTTATTTACTTCGTTATCTTCTGTCCTACATATGATGCCAGTATCAATGTGAAATATAATATTCATGGTCCGGCAGAAGTAACACCTGCTTGATTGTGGTTTGTAGAGTAATAATATGGGTGTAATCATTTCATTTTAATTCGAACATTTCATCTACAATGTCAGATGGTGTGCTTGAGTCTGATTTTGTTATGTTACAGAATTATATGCTTATGATTTTGTAATAAAGGATTTTTTAATAAAAAAGGGAATAGACAAAGCAATAATCTGAACCAGACTCAGATATAACACAGATGTTGGAACTGCCTGATGGGGAATTTTAAATCACCATAATAAATATGTTAATAACCCTGCCAGGTGGGAGGAGAGAGTTGGCTGGCAAAGACATTATGGCGAAACTAAGAACGAGATATTCTTGACTCATCTGTTACCTGCTGTGTCATGATCCAGGGAATGATAATAAATTTGATCCTGGATAAGTTCCCTCATAGGATTTTCCTCTTCCAACCAAGTTCTCCCAAACTACAACCATCTGCCCAGTGTCAGCTCAGGCAGCCTCACTTAGCTTGTCAGTAGACCCCACCCTACAGATTGAGCCTGGGCGCTTTATTATGTACAAGTACTGCAGAACAGTGTCAAGTTCTCAGTAGCCCTTGCAGTTCCTACTCTGAGTTTCCATCCTCACGCCCCAACCCTGGAAGCCTAAATAGGTTCTAGTATGAATTCCAATGTAGGGGAGGGGCCTCCACACACCAAGAAACAATTTTCAGGGAAGACTGGCAGAGTTTCCCGCCCCTCTCTTGGCATTCCACTCTCCCTGCAGCAACATGGGCTCACCAAGCCCAGACCTTTTGGGGTTTAATGGAGGCTTCTTAGGCATGATTGACTAAGTCTTTGGCCATGGTGGACCAATTCCATCTCTGGCCCCTCTCCTCTCCTCTGAGGCTGGAGGTGGAGTGGGGTTGGACTGAAAGTTCCAACCCTCCAATCATACAGGCGCATCTCCTGGCAATCAACCCTCACCCTTAGGTGTTTCAAAAAGTCACCTCCTATACATAAAAGCCACCTTATCACTCTCGACACTTAGGAAATTCCAAGGGATTTGGGAGCTGTGAGTCAGGAAGTATGGATGAAGACCACATATATATTGGAAATATATTTTAGTCATCTGAGTGTCCAAATATATATTTCTAATAAATCACAATTTTGCAAGGCCAAACAAACACTTTGTAGCTACAACAGGCAGTTATAAGCACAATGAGATAGAGTTGAGGGGTTTTGAAACTGGCTGGCCCAGGAAAGTGGGGGTGAACCTAGCTGTCTTTCCTTCTAGTCTGTCTTCTTGCGTCCCTATTCCTTCTGTTCCCTGCCCTAGCCCCCTTGCCCCCCCCCACCACACACAAAATCAGGATTTTTTCTCTGTTCATTGCTTTGCGATTTTTTTAAATTTTGATTTTTCCATTACATTTTACATTCAATATTATTTACCATTAGTTCCAGGTGTACAGTATCATGGTAAGATAATCATATACTTTAGAAAGTCATCCCCCTGATATTTCAAGTATCCACTTGGCACCATACATAGTTATTACTATATTATTGACTATATTCCCTGTGTTGTACTTTACATCCTCATGGCCATTTTGTAACCATCAATTTACACTTGATTTGTGTTTTAGTAAGCAACTTTCAGCGAAAAAGTGGTTCTAATTAAAAAGATGTATACCATGTTAGATCACATGCGATTTCAGCGGAAGAATGGAAACTAGCAAAAACAAACCATACGGAATTGGTAGAAATAAAAACACAGCAATTGAGATAAAGAAGGCTTTTGATAGGCTCATAAAAATTGATGCAGTCAAAGGAAGAATCAGGGAATTTAATAAGAAGTCAATACATTATACAAATTGAAACACAAAGAGAAAAAGAAGCTCAGGAGGTGTGGAACAATATTAAATGTTCCAACTTAAGTGTGATTGAAATCTTGAAAGAAGAAAGGAGACTAAGAGAGAAGAAATCTTTTTAAAAATAATCACAGAGAACTTTCCAAAATTATTGACAGACAGCATAGCACATAGCCAAGAAGGTCAAGGACACTAAGCAGCGATGACACATATCATAAGCATTTCCTATTTAAATACTAGAAACCAAAGACAATGAGAAAATGTTAAAGGTAGCTGGAGAAAAAATAGAAACATAATCAAAGAAAAAATATGTTCACATGTGAGAAATTATACCAATCAGAGATCAGAGAGAAATATTTTTAAGTTCTGAAAGAAAACAATTCAATTCTCCTACTCAGGAATGTATATTTTTAATCAAGAAATCTATATGCAGGAAAAAATGTCTAAATAAAAATATTTAAAGATGAAAGGGTAATAAAGACTCCCTGCCAGCAGACCTCTACAAAGATGTTAAAAATGTTCTTTAAAAAAGGATGTCAGATTAAGATGTGGAATGAAATTAGATGCTCTGGAGTGGAATACATGAAGGCTAAAGAATTGGTTTTCTTACGTTTAAATATTGTTAAATGTAACTATTTGCTTAACTGTCTGCACTGCATGTTTACAGGATAGGTGAAAGTTAAATTCATGAAAAAATATCAAAGGCACAGGAAAGAATCAGTGATATACTATAGTAGGTTCTTTCACTAAATATAAAGCTTATGTTTAAATATTAGTTGAGGGTAGATTCTCATTACTTAAAGATGTATATTGCACATACTGTGACAACCACTAAAATTAGATGAATTGAGGCTATAAAATGGGATAATATCCAAACCATGGAAAAATGCATTAAAAGAGAAAAAAAGAATCAAAGAATAGATGGAACACATATCAAACCGCCAATGAGTTGGTAGAATTAATCTAACCCTATTTAAAAATCACATTATAAGTAAACGATGCCTTTCTGTGACAGGTTTGTGGACCTCAAGGTCCATCCACGATGTTCCATATTGGAATCTCCTACTTCATCAAGGCTGAGTGGTATTCCATCGTGTATACACGCCAGGTTTTCCTTCCCCACTCATCTGTGGATGAACATGTAGGTTGTTTTCACACCTAGGCTGTTGTGAATGATAAGTGATGATCAGGGGAGTACACATATCTCTTTGAGATCCTGCTTTCAACGAAATGAACTATCAAAAATGCTCCAATTCGTAGAAGCAAATAGTGGAATGGTGATTGCCAGGTGCTAGAGGGAGAAAAAAATAATGAGCAACTCATCATAAAGTTTCAGTTAAGCAAGATAAGTTCTAGAGATCCTCTTACAATGTATTGTACACTTAAAGTTTTGTTAAGAGGTTAGCTTTTATGTGAAATGTTTTTACAAAAATAAAATAAAATGCAAAAGAGTAAATGAGTCCTACTCCTCATGTAAAATACTGAGGCTATTATGTTTGATGAAAGAAACAACTATATGCTATTTAAATTTAAAACTAGAAGATGGAAGAAGAGCCCTGTCTGGTGTAGTTCAGTAGATTGAGTGTGGGGATGGGAACCAAAGGGTCACTGGTTTGATTACCAGTCAGGGCACATGCCTGGGTTACAGGCCAGGTCCCCAATGGGGCCCACGTGAGAGGCAACCACATGTTGATGTTTCTTTCCCTCTCTTTCTCCCTCCCTTCCCTTCTCTTTAAAAAAGAAATAAACTCTTTAAAAAAAAAAAGATGGAAAAAGATATACCATGCAAACGCAAATAAAAAACTGAAATATCAATATTAATATCCAAAGAATTTGAATTAATAACACAGAATACTATCAGTGATATAGAGGGATGTTACATAATAATAAAATGGATTATATCTCTAAGAAGACATGTAAATCCTAAATATGTATGCATCTGAAAATAGATGATCAAAATTCATGAAGCAAAAGCTGTAATAAATGAAAGAAATAAGCAAATCCACATTTATATGTAAAGACTTCAGAGTTATTATTTCAGTTATCAGTAAAAAAATAGAACATTAAGAATTACATAGCAAAATTAAACACCATCAAATAACTAGTCCTAATTGAATTTTACAACATAGTCTTTCCTCAAACAGCATAATACTCTCTTTTAAAATAAACATAAAACAAGGAAACATTCACTAAGAAAGATCATATTGTAGGCCATAAAAAAAGCACTCAACAAAATATTAAATTAATTCAAACAAAGTATGTTCTATGTTTGACACAAAAATTAATTAAGCTACAAATTAATAATAAACACATATCTTGAAATTGATCTAAATACCTGAAAATTATTAACATACTTCTAAACAGCTGTTAGATCAAATAAGAGTTCTCAAGAAATATTTTAAAACATTTCTAAACTGAACAAAAATAAAAACACAATATATTGAAATTTGTGGATGAAGCTACATCTTTCTTGTATGTAGGAGTGTGTGTGCATGTTTGTGTCTGTTTATGGGGTTTAGTAATAAAATAACAATAAAAATAAAAATAATATATTTGTTTTACTCTTTCTTTATTCATTTAAGCAGGAGAGAATTATCTGTGTGCAAGAGATACATAGATTGTTTGCCTCTCACTCACCCCCAACTGGGGACCTGGCCTGCAACCCAGGAATATGCCCTGACCGGGATTTGAACTGGTAACCTTTCTGTTCACAGGCCAGTGTTCAATCCTCTGAGCCACACCAGACAGGGCTGTTTTATTGTTTCTTACTAAGAGTTACTTGGTCTTTTATTTTAATGTCATCACATTAATCAATGGTTGATATCCAAGATGAAACACAGGGATGCACATGTGTGTGGCCCGTGTGACTGCATGGAGGGGACTGAAGTGTTACTTGTTAAGGGCCTTTCAACTTTACTGGTATATGTATAAGATACAAGCGTGACATGTATTAATTCAGAACCTCGCATGAATTATCTCTCACTTAAGCTATGAGAGTAAATCATAAATATCATGCATAATTATACATGAAATTATATATTTGGAATCACAAGATAAACATAAAATTTAGTCTTGATAAATATTAAGTACAAAAAATTTTTGATGTGTATAGAGGTTCATTTATTCAACAAATATTTCTTTAACATAAAATTTCCAAGCACTTCTCTAAGCTCCGAAGATACAATAGTGAACACAGCCATACTTTTTTTAATCTCATGAAAATTTACATTTTAAAGAGGGAGAGCAAAAATAAAATTAAGAAGGAACATGATGTAGTATATTGAAAGTGAGAAAGACTTAAAAAATCATGAAAAGAGTATAAATAGTACAAAGAGTAGTGCGCTAGAGGTGGTTGTAATTTTGAGTGGTTAGAAAATTCCTCCCTTAGAAAGGAGTTTTTGAACTAAGGCTTGAAGAAAATCAGGGAGCAAGCTGTGTGGACACGAGAAGGCAAGTGTGGCCTATAAGCAGAGGGAGGCCCTGCTTCAAAGTTCAAAGGCCCTGAAGCGGGAGTGCGGGGGGCACTCACAGGGGGCTCTGTGAGGCTGGGGGCAAGGCAGTGCTGAATGAGAAGGATACACAAAATCAGAGGCTTAGCGGTTGAGGGGAGGGAGTCAATATTATAAAGCCTCTAGACTTACGCAGGAACTTTAAAGATAACCCTGAAACATCTGCTTTTCCCTAAAAAATAAGATTCAGAAGAAATATGCAGATGTATAAAAAGCTCTGTTGAAGGAGTTGTTATGCCCAGCCTCCCTTTACATAATTTAGTATTAATGCCCAGGAGTATTTGCTGCGTGGTCACTGAAAATTACATTTAACAGAATGGGAAAAAGGAGGAGGGCTTGAATTAAATTTGATATAGTGAGGGCTATTACAATTTTACAATTACAATGGAAAAACATTTTTCAAATGTCCCCCTTTTAACGTAATATGGAAATCCTTACATAAAAGAACACATTCCTAAAGTTGTTATTTTTTTCATTCAACAACATTTATTGAATGTTTAGTTGTTTTTTAATGAAATTCAAGGATCCTATAACTAATTTTATTAAAAATATTTGTTTTCATGTTTGAAATTGTCAGGATGAATTAATAATGAATAGAATATATTTTCTCCAGTATGGAATCAGAATTGATCAGACATGGACTTTGATATGAACAATCTAGGACATGAATGAACTAGAAATTGCTGAGGATAGAAAAAAAATGGTTTACTATCCCCAATATATTATGCTAAGATAGTTAATTTTTATGGTTGAATCGCACTATAAAGTACATGATAGATAGCAGGTGGAAAGAAAGGTTGCTACTCCAATGGAAGCTGTGGGAGAAAAGCCGTAGAAGTGAAAGCTGTGAGGATTTTCCCTCTGGCTTGAAACCAGAGTGAGACTTCTAAAATGGAAATCAGCTTTGTCTTTTCCTTGCTTTCAACATTTTCAAAACATCCCATTGCCCTTAAAATTAAAATTGCTTAATATGGTCTTATAAAAAAAAATAGCCTCTTTATCTTGCCTGCCTTTATTTCTCTCCGTCCCTAATTCTTACCGCCACTCACCTTCTAAGCTATGGTTATTTTGAAATCCTCTTGGCTACAAGGATAAAATGTCTTCTCTAGCCTATGAACTCTCAAACGAGCATTTTTTCTTCTGCCTCAATTTTGGCCCTTCTGCTTGTTATCAAATTAAATATAATCTTTCCTGGCTATCCCTAGACTCCTGTGGCCAGCTAATACTTTTAGATATAATTGGGGAAGCTCTTTTCTTCCTGCCTAACCAGATTTTCTTTTTTCCCTCTTTCTCCACAATTCTTTGAATAGCAAGTCTAACACCTTTCTGCTTCAGGGCAGTTGTCTGACAGAGGGAAAAAGTAAGTGTAAGTCAGCAGGACTTCTGGGCTTTTGGCTTCAAAATTTTAAAACCATTGAGGAAGAATGATTTGCAGTAAAAATGAGTATATTAGAAGAAGGGAGAGAATGGGCCCTGCCAAAAAAGTATATTTAAAAAATCACCAGGAAGGGAGAATAACCAGAGGAGCCTTGGATCCCTAGCTCTCAGAACCCAGACTTGGGTTTTTTCCACTGTCCAAGTAGGACTAACACTCAGAGTGGTGTATGTCCTGAAGTGTCTTTGGGCCACAGAAGGCGAGAGAACTGGAACAGGGCTCAAATACACACACTCAAGAACTGTTCTTTGAATGAATGATTAGTGTCCCAGACCAATTGCCCTAACTAATGAGAGGACATTTCCTAAGGGCCCAGAGACATTGACAGCTTATAGAAAAACTTAAATTAATTTTAGCAAATAAAGCAACAATGCTTATACGTGTGCATTTGGAGATAGCGTGATATTGCTATAACAGTATACGGTCCCATAGCAACCTGTTACTATTAGCATATACTGAATTTTATGTCTATTGCTTAATTCTGTGTGTTTTCCCCAGAAAGGGGGCTGTTCTCATGTCTATTTTGCTTTACATTTTAATCCCAGATCTCTAACAATAAAAGGCAATTAAAGATCATATGTTTAAAGAATTGAACTAGAGACAGTGAATTAAAAGTTTGACCACCTGAAATTAATTTCCATTCAAATAACCTTATTGCTACTACCAATTTTTAAATCCATCCATTTCAGGGTTTTATATTTGCCATCTAATAATCGCTCCACTCTATATAGCCCATCACCATCTTTTAAAAACTGCAACTTTGGGTAATGGGAAGGATCAATTTAACCAGACGGCACGTATCTGCAGGCAAGTGGATTTCATAACACACTAACTCTACTGCAGCCTCCTACATTGGGGTCTCCGCTCTTGCGAAACTTTCCCAGGAGCCTCAGAGAGGAATCTTTGTGATCTGCAGATAGGGAGCTTAGAAAAGAGACACCGATCGAGCCAGGAATTTCTAGTTCATTTTCCCCAATTTACCAGTCAAGTATATCTGGCAGCAGGCGGAATGTCGTCATTGTGTGCGCATGAGAACGGAACTTGCTGAACAGGCGCTAATAGCTGGGAATAAAATCCCCACAACGATAGTGAAGTGGGTTTTGTTTTGTTTTGTTTTACAAGAAATGTGGCAAACCAACTCTCTTGATGTCCCTGAAGATGATATTTAATAGAAAATGGGATTGTTGCTCACTCTGACTGAGAAGAAATTTTAGACATACCTTAATCCATTGATTTAATTTCTATTTGACTTCCTTATGTATAATAATAATGACCTATAATAAATATCTAGGTCTAAATAAATCTGAGTGAATTATTTTTATAAGAATAAAATTAAAATGTAATGTGCTTAGATCATATGTTTATAAATAAAAATGTAATGTGGTTAGATCAATATAATATTGTATATTGGAAAAATGTATACAGTGTTTTCTATTAGCATTACCTTCCAGATAATGGCATCTTGTATTAGACAGGATAGTTGATTAAAATATGCTTGTATCAACTAGTCAACATTGAGTGGGAGCAAGTGAGAATAGTATTTACTTGTATTTCAAAGATAACCAAACTCTAGGCTTTTTTGAACAATTGACCATGAATATTGATTTAATCCAGGGCAGCTAAGCTAATCAGATAATAAAGAAAAATCTATTTGAACCAAGATTCCTAAAATAAACAGTCTGGACACTTAATGTAATAGTCGCTCACCTAGTTCTGGCTCCCCAAACTCAGGTCTGTCTTCTAGAAAGAGAAAATGCCAGGATACACTTTATTTTCACTGCCCTTTGCTTTGATGAAATAAGCTCTTAGATGAGGCAGGCTTCTAGCAATAATCTTGACCATTGCATCCATATTCGTTTCACAGATCTCTCACTAGATAAGATTGGCATGCTCTCTTTTCTGACTAATCTGATTTCAGATTCTGGCTTCATCTTCCTTAATTCTTGGTCATCAGTGTGGATAGCTTGACCTTAAGGGATCTTCCCTGACTCCCAGCACTCTCACATTTCAGTATGACTCCTATGAGTCATGGAGTCTACATTTTCTACCACAGATCTTCCTTTTTTATTAGAACTCGGACCTACATTTGGCTGAAAATTCTTCACTGAAATCCTGAAGCCCAGAGCTCCTGGAGAGAGTCCTCTGTCTTCCTGGCAGACGCAGGTGACTGGGCAGGACCTACTGGTGCTTTTGCTTTAACAAATCTCCAGTCCCCTGGGAATCTGGAGCACTACCTCAGACAAGCTCGTCTCGTTTTTCAGACAGCTTAATTGTTAGAGGTTGAATTAAGCCTGGAATCTGCTAGAGGATTTTCTAGTTGTGTTCACAAATAACTAAATCTTTTAAAGTTTTGGAAGAGTATAATATCAATTAATGTGGACTCTTCGGTATCTAGCTTAACATAGTTTTCTATTTTTAAAATAATCCTGAAGCTGCATTGATGTAAGTGCTTTGCTTTTCAGAGTAAAAACAACAACTTCACTTTATGGACATAAGATCGCAGATCTCACAGCCATCTCTTCCATTCTTGCCTCTGCAGTTTTTCACCATGACTCAGACTACACCAATAATAGATTAGCAGCACACAGTTATGTGATTTTTGCCATACTTCTTAATTATTTAACTAGTTAAAATTTCATCATCATAGCACCTATCTTCAGTTGTCTATACTTTCAACTACCAATCTTGGAATTTCCTTTCTCTAAAGACACATTATATATATATATATATATATATATATATATAGTTGTTGTTGTTTTCCCAAATCTGTATCTCCAGTATGTTTATGATAGATTCTACTCTTATACACACATGCAAAATCTTACTTTGTTAATTTTTTAAACATAGCAAATCATAATAGCAGATATTGAAATATAATTTTATACCACTGTTTTCTCATACAAAACTACATGTATTTTATGAAAAGGAAAATTTGTGGTTTATGAAAGAACAAATACATTTGTTGGGAGATCAAACGTCCATATTTCTCTATAATCACAGTTCTAACAGTGTTTTTCTTATTTTCCCACCAAGTATTTAAATCTCAGTCAACCACATAAAAATCAATGTATGCTGTTCCTAACTCTGACAATGAAAAGAATCATTAAAAGTTAAAATAAACATTTTTATAAGAAAATTTAAGTGCATTTAGACATTCAGTAAGTATTTTGGAAATGTCCAGCAAACATGCAGACAGTGGAAGAAGTTTCTGTGAATTATTAGAAGTACCAACAACCTCAAATGGAGGCTGCCCCGGCAAACCAGGACGCAGGGTCACAATGATTATAAATGAATCTGTGTCTAATTTGTGATTAATTCTTGACTTCAGTGAATTTGCAGGAATGACAGTAATGTCTTTTAACAAGGAGAAAATGAAACTATTGGAACTATTGAAGAGATTTCATATATAGTCACATACATATGCATGCATGTATGTGTATGTGTGTGTAAACATACACACATAGCACAGACACAGGTCCATTTATGAGGCTACAGAGCGTATGTTTTTAATCTTTACTAAATAATGCCAAGTTACTTTATAAATGAACTGTACTTATTTACATCCTCACCACTGGTACAAATCTTTGTCAATACTTGGTATCATCATTGTTTCAGTTTTACTTTTTAACCAGAGTTTTCTTGTCCTTATTGGTTTTTAGGTGGTTTTTAAAATAGATTCAGGACCCCAGTTCTCTCTTTAATTTAATACTTTGAAGCACAGAAATTAGATATTTCAATTTATCACATTTTATAATTCTTCTCATAGGTGTTAGGCTTCTGTATCATTTTTAAAGTATATTATCTGCTTTAAATTCTAAAATATATTTCTACATTTTTTTCTAATTTTAAGATTTGCTTTATATATTTAAATCTCTAATATATTTTGAATTATTATCATTGTACAGAATGGAAAAACAATTAAAAAACACATTTTATCAGACTAGATTTGGTCAGGAAACTGAAGCCACTATAAGTATTATGGCATGGTAGGGTTTAACAAAAGAAATTAGGGATTGAATGTAATGGAATGCAGAAACCCTGAGTGAGTGAAGATTCTGCAGAGGAGAGGGAGAAGATGTGAGATTTGGTCACTAACTCTTCCACCTGGCACACAGGATCCAGTGGAGAAGCAACAACTTTTAGGAGATTTGAAAAGCAGCCTGCATCTGTTCAGCCATGTGGGTCTGGGAAGGAGAGATTGAGATTTCTGAAAAAGATGATTCAGCTTTTAAAGACGTGCCATATGATGAAGTAATGACACCTGTAAAGCCACATATTGGTAGTCATGGCATCACACAAATAATTGCTTTTGCTTTACTTCTGCTTTCATAACTACATGTAGTTCCTTTCTAACCCAATGTAGAATCTACAGGAAAAGGAAGTGTAGAAAATACATTTCACAGTTTTGGCCTGAAATGGCAGCACCAAATTTACATTTAAAAAATCCACTAATATTACCCCTAACAAATGTAATTAAATATTTTGTTTTATTTTTTAATTTCCAAATGTATTTATTAAAGAGTTTGAAATTTACCCACATCTATCCAGTGAGGCCACATATGTGTTATAATAAATTTTTATGTATGTATACATCCTGTCTGGGTTTCCTTTCACGTCCTTTCTTCACTCTTTTCTCTTGTATAAATATCACAGTCCTAATTCTTCTAGTTTTATAATACTTGATATATGGTATGGCTTGTTCATTTATAATGTCAAAGGAACTTTCCTGGTTTTACCCATAAAATGAAGAAACTGCTTATTAAATTTCATTAAAAATAAATTAATAAAGACATGTTGGTATATTGAAGATAACTGCATTGCATTTATACTTTAACTTGCTCATAAATGTCAAACAGCTGTCCTATAGCTTCCTCTGCCTCCTTAAATCTTAATTCAGAAATACTTCAACTACTCGCAGTTCAAGAGTCTTGTCCGCTCTGAGGGGTTGGGTGCCAAGATTGTGCCTAACCCATGTATGGAGCTATGACTGAGGAGTGTCAGCTTTCTGGACAGACAGGGCCATGTATGACATTGTCCCCATGGAGCTAGAAGGGTTACATATTTTCAGTCAATTTCTCAGCTGGAAAAACTACATCTCAGGCCCTGGCTTAAGAAGTGAACGAACACACTCTATGTTGTACACCTGGAACTAATACAAAATAATACTGAATATAAACTGTAATTGAAAAATAAGATTTTTTCAAAAAGAAAAGAAAAAATAAAATTTTATTGGGACACAATCATGTCCATTCGTCCCCCAAACAGAGAAGTGGACAGGGTCGCCATCACTTCCTCACATAGGATACTTCAAAGTCTCTCGCACTGCCAAGGCTCAATTCCAGGTAGCTTTCCACTGCCCTCACATCTGGAGCCCAAAAGAGGTTCAGCGTCTGCCATGCTAACCACTTTGGTCTTGGTTACACTTCTATCCTTTAAAAACTCATTTTCTCTTATTTTTTCTTGTCTTATATTTAAAATATTGCTCTTACAGGCATGGAATAAAGGGACGATCTCATAGTGAAAATTTGAAAACCATCTTGTCTAAAGTAATCAGTGGGAATTAGCATCTTCTAAGTCTTCTAAAGCTGAACTTTAAAAAAGTTCATTTTACTTTTATTATTTTTATTGTAGTAAAAGCACATCATAAAGTTTACCATATTAATCATTTTTAAGTGTACAGTTTAGTGGTGTTAATTTTATTTTCATGGTGAAAACATGTCTCCAGGACTTTCAAATGAGGTATCTAAAAAAGTCAGAACACAGAAAAAGAAAGTAGAATAGTGCATACCAGGGTCTATGGGAGGGGAAAAGAGTTTTTGTTGTTTATTTGGTTTAGAGTTTCATTTTTTCAACATGATAAAACTCTGAAATCACAAGTAGGCCTGACAAAGTTTCTGAACAGCCTCCCTATATCCCAGTAACTTTTGGAGCATCACTGAATCTGCTAGAAGGGGTGTTCAGACTTTTGGCGTCTCTGGGCCACACTGGAAGAGCAAGAGTTGTCTTGAGTCACACATTAAACACAAACGCTAACTAAAACTGATGAGCAAAAAAAAGATTTTAAGTAAATTTATGATTTTGCATTGGGCCGCATTCATAGCCATCCTGGGCGCATGCGGCCCACGGTTGATGGGTTGAACAGCCCTTTTCGATCACATGGCCCAAGTGGTAGCGCTGCGCCACAACCATGGTCCCATAGATATTTCATTCAGCTAGAAGGCCCCTGGATATCTATCAGATTTATTTTCCATTCTTTGACATACAAATGTCAAAAAATTTAGAGTATTTGTTGAAGTATTTAGTATTTAGAGAAGTTTTCCTTCTAGTGTTGTTCAAGTTATCTGTTCATTGTATCCATTGCTGAAAGTGGGCTATTGAAATCTCCTACTATTACTTATTGCTTATTTTTCACTTCAATTTTGTAAAAGTTTATGTATTTCAGAACTCTAATGTTGGGGCATAAATATTGTAATTGTTTTATTTTCTTGGTGAATTGATCCTTTTTTCTTCATAAAATGTCCTTCTTTATCTCTGGTAACAATTTTTCACTCAAAAGTCTGTTTTGTCTGATACTAGTAAGCCACCTCGCCTCTCACTGTGTTAGCATTTGCGTGGAACTTTTCTTTCATCCTCTAACTTTCAACCTCCGTATATCCTTAGATCTAAAGTGAGTTTCTTGAGAGCACACAGTTGGATCTTGTTTTATTGATCCATTCAGCTGAACTACACGCTTTGATTGGAAAGTTTAATTGACTTACATTTAAAGTAATTACTGGTATAGACTTTCCCTTTCATTCATTGTTTTTGTATGTATTGTATTTTTGTTTTTCTTTTCTTCCATAATTGACTTCCTTTGTGTGTGTGTCTATTTTTTGTACGTGTGTGAGTGTAGTGCCACGCTTTAATTGCTATCTCACTTCCTTTTATGTATATTCCACCAATATTTTCCTTGTGGTTACTACTGCAATTATATAAAGTTTTCTATTTTAAAATATTATATTAAAATTCTGTTTTAAACTGATAACAAATTAACTTCAGTCAGACATAGAAACTACAGCCCAAGCCACCTCTTTGTTACTGATATCATAAATTACATCTTTAAATAATTTATATGAAGTAACAGCGGTTATTTTTGGTTTTACATGTTTAAATTTTATATGAGGATTAAAAGTAAATCTTTGCACCAAATTGACATTAATATAGGTTACTATATTTGTTATAAATTTACTTTTACTAGATAATCTTAATTTTTTGCTGTGGTTTCACGTTGCTCCCTAGTATCTTTTGCCCTCACCTTGAAGGATTCCATCTTACATTTGTTATAGAGCAGGTCTAGCAATAACAAACACCACAATCTTTTGTTCTTCTATAAAATCTTAACTTCTCCTTCCCTTTTTAATTTTTTTTTTTTGCCAGATAGAATAGTCATAGTGCACAGAGTTTTCTTTCAGCACTTTGAATATACCATCCCACTCCTCTCTGTCCTGCAAGATTTTGATTGAAAAATCTGTTGTTAATCATGTGCAAGTTCCCTGCATATGACAAATCACTTGTCTGTTGTTGCTTTCAAGGGTGTCTCTTTTTCTTGTGTTTTTCCATAGTTTAATTATAATATGTTTTAATGTGAGTCTTTTTGTATTTTTCTAGTTGGGATTTACTGAGCTTCTTGAATTTGTATGTCTATTTATTCTTAGATTTGGGAAAATTTCAGCCATTATTTCTAATAAATTCTGCCTTTTTCTCTCTTTTTCTTCTTATGGGACCCCCACAATGAATGCATTGGCCAACTTGATAATGTATCATAAGCCTCTTAGGTTCTCCACTCTTCTTACTTTTCTCCCTTTTGTTACTTTGACCAGATAATGTCAAAAAACCTATCTTAAATGCACTGATTTGCATTTGATTCATTGATTCAATTCATTGATTTATTCTTTCTTCTGACAACTCAAGTTTGCTGTTAAACCCATCTAGTGAAATTTTCCAATTACTGTATTTTTTCAGCTCTAGAATTTCTTTTGATTCCTTTTTATAGCTGTCTCTTTGTTGATTATCCTCATTTTGTGCATGCATTATTTCCTTATTTTGTTTAGGTGTTTGTATTCTCTTTTAGCTTATTGAGCATCTTTAAGGTAGTTATCTTAAATTCTCTTTAAGGCAGATCATAGATTTGTATTTCTCTAGGGTTATTTTTGGAGTCCCATTGTGTTCCTTTAACTGGGTCATGCTTCTGTGTTTCTTTATATGCCTTGTGATTTTTTTTTTTTTTTAGATTTTATTTATTTATTTTTAGAGAAAGGAAGGAAGGGAGAAAAAGAGGGAGAGAAACACCATGTGGTTGGCTCTCATGCGCCCCCTACTGGGGACCTGGTCCGCAACCCAGGCATGTGCCCTCAAAGGGGATCCTTTAGTTCCCAGACCTGCACTCAGTCCACTGAGCCACAGCAGTCAGAGAATGCCTTGTTTTTTTTTTTTTTTTTTTTTTGCCAAGACTTCAGCATTTGTAAAAACCACCACCTTCCCAGTATTTATGGATTGTTTTAATGCAGGGGAAGACCTCCACTAATCAGCCTAACTAGAGGTCTAGGACCTCTCCAATATTTTCTGACTGTGTATCTTCTCTGAGCAAACGCACCTGCGATTAGTTGGCTCAAAGTACCTAAGGTGTCAAAGTTTCTCAGAAGCCCATCATGTCTTGCTCCACCTGCTGTCTGCCGGTGGGACTGCAGCTCTAATATGCTACTGTGATGGAGTTTGCTTTCAGGGACTTCTAAAAAATAATGCCTGTAATCCTGTAAGTACTCCCAGTCAGGGGAGGCAAACAACAGTCCTTCAGGCAGTGCTCAGACAAGGCAGGTCAGTGGACTCATGGTCCACGTTTTTGTTTCTGTTCCAAGAAAGGATCTCTAGTGTGGGAGTTTTTCTTCTATTTTTAAAAAAGATTTTATCTATTTATTTTTAGAGAGAGAGGGAGAAAAAGAGAGAGACACATCAATGTGTGGTTGCTTCTTGTGTGCCCCCTACTGGGGTCCTGGCCCGCAACCCAGGTACATGCTCTGACTGGGAATCAAACCAGCGACCCTTTTCTTCACTGTCTAGCGTTCAATCCTCTGAGCCACACCAGCCAGGGCGGTTTTCTTTCCTTTTTACAACACAGTCAGAGAGTGGGAGGGGCATGATAAAATGCCACAAATTTTTCTACCTCTTTTGATGGAACCTTTTCGTTTTTTTACATTGATCTAGGTAATGTAGCCTCTCAACTGGCCAGTGCAGTTCTTACAAAAGTAATGTAGTCGTTATGTTGTAGCTAACTTGAGCCCTATGAAATCCCCTGATCCACCTTTTTGCTTACATTCACTCCCTAAAGCTAAACTTTTACACTTGAAGTCTTTGTTGTCATGATTTAATATCATTCACATAACATAGACACTATTCCATTTTCACAGATCACTATCTTAATGGGAATAGTTTAAGTGGTTATGCCTCACAAACTAGGAATATTACCGTTCTCTTTTAATTTAATTTCATATGTACTTGACAAACATACGAAAAAACACTACTAGCAAATTAGATCACCCTAAACATAAATTAAAGCCAGATAAAGATCATTTAACAGCCTGGCACTGGAAAATCATTCTCTGCTTTTATTTCAATAACTTGTATTAGAATAAATAAAACACTGTGCTATCTCATGCTGACAAATATGAGAAAGGTACATTTTTAAACAAATATTCCAAGAGACAGAATAATAAAGGAAATTTCATCAATAAATAGATTTTGGTAAAAGGATATATGAGATATCTTTTTAATATGTTTTTTAAATCCTGTGTAAATTTGAGATTATTTTAAAATGAAAACTGTTTTATAAAGAAGGGTAGCAATATAGACAACATAAAACATACAAAGTCCTCACTTAAAGAATTAACATCAATTTCTTCAGTTGACACACTTTTTTCATATTGATCTCCCTCTCTAATCTATATCTAAATGTTCCTAATATACCAACATTGTCTAATAAATAGAAATGAATAACTGGCCTCATCTAGGACACTTCTGACAACCAAATAAAGAACTGAGCACATTTACTGAAAGAACAAAAGGTATTGTGACGACATAGCTGAACTGAGAGGACACTGTGCTAAATAAAATTCATCGCCCAAATAAAGACAAACACCACAGGATTTTACTTATATGTGGAACCTAAAGAAAAAATAAACAAATAAGCAAAACATAAACAAACTTACAGATACAGAGAACAAAATGCAGTTTTCCAGACTGGGGGGTGAGTGAGGGAGGACTGAATGAAAAAGGTGCACAGATTAAGAAGTACAAACTGGTCATTACAAAGTGGTCGAGGATGTAAAGTACAGCACAGCGGATATAGTCACTGATATATTTTGAGTCGATTTGACTTCATAAAATTTCCCTGCAACATGGCGATACATATGAATCTGTATCATCATCCTTCATTTTTCACAATTTTGAATGATTGCGTGTACCATTCTTTTTGCTATCTAATTAGAGGCTGTAGTTAACCATATTTTATTTTCATTGACTACCTTTTTTTATAACCTTTATTATTTTATTTCATTGATACATATTTTATTAGTCCACTGCATTCTATGTAGATTTTTCAAACTCGAGTCATTTTTGGTTTTCCTTTCACTAAATTCTATATGCATTTTCAATATTATCACTTATTCTTAACAATAATAATTCTTTTTCATTCCATTTACATTTTAGATCCACAAAGAAGAAAAAGCAGATTCCTCGCATCACAGATGATTGTTACCTGATGTCTTTACAACGATCTTCATTTAAACGTAATCTTTCTTTTTAGATCTCCTTAGTTCATCCTATATTTCAATATACTAATTACAATACAAAATACAAGCAGCCTTAAATACAGGGTAGGGCAAAAGTGTGTTTACAGTTGTGGTATATAAACGGAGTTTATTCTTGTATTATTATTTATTTATTATTTGGGGGACTGTATAAATATATATATATATACATATCACATTATTTTTATTTGATTTATTGGGGTGCCATTGATTAATAAGATCATATAGATTTCAAGTATATAGTTTTATGATACTAGATCTGTGTGTTATTTATTCATTGTTATATGATTTATTTGTATTGTAACTGCTGTGGACAAAAATGGGGCCCCATACTAAACCTGGCAAGCTCTGAAGAGGCCTGAATGGGGGGTGCCTAAACTCAGGCCTAGTAGCTCTCTCGGTTAGAGTATGGGCCACATAGACCACTGCTGTGGGTTCAATTTCTGTTTAGAGCACATACAAGAATCGACCAATGAATGTATAAATAAGAGAAACAACAAAAGAATGTTCCTCTCTCATTCTCTCACTCTCCACTCTTTCTTCTCTCTCTCTGAAATCCATAAATACATTTTTAAAAAGGAACTGGAGAGCATTATGCTAAGTGAAGTAAGCCAGGCGGTGAGGGACAAATACCATATGATCTCACCTTTAACCGGAACATAATCAACAAAAGCAAAAAGCAAGCAAAACTTAACCAGAGACATTGAAATTAAGAACAATCTAACAATAGCCAAGGGGGAGGTGGGAGGGGACAATGGGGAGAAGGGTCTTCAGGAACCACTATAGAGGACACATGGACAGAACCAAGGGTGGGGAGGGAGGCAGGGAAGGGAGGTGGGATGGAGGGGGAGGGGAGGCGAGACTATGCAGAAAACTGTAATTGAACAACAATAAAGTAAAAAAAAAATAATAAAATAAAAAAAAAAAAAAACTTTGTGGGGGAAAAAAAAAAAAACTAACCACCTAGGATAGTCTGAAATGAACACTTACTAACTAAAAAAGGAGTCATGGTGGGGGGGAGGCATGTCTAGGCTCGTATTTCCCCTGGAAAAGGTCAATCTTTACCCTAACTGAGCCTGTCTATTGCTCTTTGGATCTATGATAACATACCTTTGGAAAGTCAGGGTAATTTCCTTTTTCAAACCCCCCCCCGCACACTACCTCCCACCAGAGCAGGAGACCACAGAGCCCCTCATTGTCACTGCTGTCATGTGAATTGTTAAGTGCTGACTATCCTGTGCCCAGAAATGTAAAAGAAGTCTGTGTCTCTTCGTTCCACTTTTTATCGGATCCCAGAGATCCCCCGCTTTGCTTTCTCGCACCTGCCTGATCTACCACCAGTGGATTTCATGTAACCCCTTTAAGCTTCCGCCTTTGACTGTAAAGTATAAAATAAGGTGAAAAACTGCCTTCCCAGGAGCATTTTCTCAATCCATTGAGATTTTTCTTCCCCCCAATTGTCTTCAGTTTTGCTCAAATAAACTCATAAAAATTCTTGCAAGTTTGGATGTTTCTTATGTATACACTGTAAACCTCTTTATGCCCATTCCAGTTTTTAGTATTATTCAATATGTCTGTTTTTAATTTTCACAAATAATATCATGTTATAAATAACCATCCATTTTCTACTTTTGCAAAATGCACACTCTTTTCTTTTTTTCCTTTCTTTAAAACATTTAACTATGTATCCATTTTCCTAGTAATGGGCATTTAGGTTATATCCAAATATCTTCCACCACAATGTTATAACAATTTTGTTCTTTGACCCTCATGAAACTTGTGGAAAATGTCTGGAGTATAAATCAAGTGATAGAATTGGAGCCTTGGAATACACATATATGTCCCACTGAATGATACCAGATGATTTCCCATAATGCACTTACGAGTTCTAATGCTTACCACAGGGGGTGATAGTACCCTTCTCCCAATAGCTTCACAAACACGTGTGTTACCCAACACAGAACATTGTATGAACTGACGGCTTGGAGCCGCCATCTTGTTTTCACTCACATCTATGAACTTATTAGTAATGACACGATCTTCACACATAGCTTGTAGTCATTTCATTTTCCCATGTAGTCCTATTTATCGCCTCTGCCTGTTTTCACAGTGTATTACATTTATTCTCTGGTGATAAGCCACCTGAATTTTTTGGTGCAATTTTCTGTAGGTCTGCCTGCATTTTTCTTGAATAATTTATAGTATTCCAAATAAAATGGTTTAATAAATAAAATGAATTTTATAATAAAATAGTTGTTATGTGTAAAAAATCAATAGGAAATAATGTATCTTAGCTATTATGGGGCTTATTTGGGAGGTCAGTAAAATGGTACAAGCTTTTTTATGACATCCCAGCTTTCTGTGGCTCACAAGTGATAAAGAATATTATTGATGATAATAACAACAAAGACCAAAACCATTTAAAGTCTAAAGGAAGCTACAAGCTGTGTTGCCCACTCATGTATAATCATAAATTGACTCTATATATCATGGTATCGCTATACCGAGTTTCCCATTGGATCATTATTTCACCCAGTAGTGCAAAGTTACCTCCCAGGTACTATGAATAACACATTAAAGAGAGTTTCTATAAAGAGTGAGATTAATTTGGGAATAACAAGGCTTTAAATCTTGCTTGGAACCCTGAAACTCCTGAAATCCCTGAAGTACATTAAAACTATAGTTTCCTAGTCACTGGTGTGCAAATACATAAATCATGAAGGTTTACCTAAAGAGAATAATATACATGGAATAGCTTTTCTACGTCCAAGGTAAGTTACTCTTCGTGTTTGGCCCTTATATTCTTAGTAAAATTCCTACCCTCATATATGGATGCATGAAAGCATTTTTGAAATGATAAACTTTTATTTATACATTGAATTTATAAATTAAAAATTATTTGCAACTGAAAGAATTTTACTGCACATTCTATTCTTCTTCTTGTCATTCCCCACTCCCTACCCCCACTGCCACCCCCCCTCCCACATACACCTTTGTTTCCCACAAGGTTTAGGTCCTCTACATCCCTTAGCTGAGTGAGGGCAAAATCCTGAGGTGTGGTTATTCTTTAAAGTTTGGTATCTCACAAATCTTAAGGAAGTTAATACTCTATGTTAATATTTTCTTAAGACATATGGCATTTAAATTCTAATCTCTTCTATTCTTTGTTTAGCAACTCATTCTCTGGGCACCCGAAATTCTTATTACTTTGGTAGGCTTCTGGAAATTGGGAGACTTGATAACCCAGCTTTCTTACTGTTTGTCATTGATGTGATACTTTCGGATATTCTTACTTTCTTGCTTCTCTTAAGACCCGTCTCAAATCATCTATAATATATATTTTGACACTTCTTTTTTGTAGTGCTTCATACATGCTATTTACATTTTGATACAGTTATAGTTTAGATTTGTTTGATGCTGAAATAGTTTACCAGATTTAATTCTATAAATGTAACACTTCTATTGAGCACCTATTACATAATAAGAACTGAGCTAACTTTGCTGAAGTTACAAAGTGAAATAAGGCAACCACTACTATTAAGTATACATTCTATTAACAAAATTAGGTAACTAAATATTACCTGTGGATAAATTACATATGACAAGTCATATGTAGTTATATTTAGTTAAGTATGGATAGATTAGACATATTTACATATCATAGTAGAAAATCTAATAGGAAGCCCCCCTCTCTTTTTATAGTCTGTAGCATGGAAGAAACAATACAAATGTAGGCTGACCGCCATAACAATTGATCTACCAGATTATTTGATTCTAACATAATTAATCAACCGCCAACATGATGTCAAGTTGAAACATGGCAAAAAAAAAGTTTCTATCTCAAGTTTCCTGGGAAATGAATTCCTTCATACCCAATGTAAAATAACATATTTTCGTAACTGAAAAAGTTAATATACTCATATTTAATAAAGATTATGATAATATTATGATAATATGAACAGCTAACTGCTAATTAAATTTCCTAAAGAATATGACTGTAAAATGCAGAGATAAAATCTTGTTTTCAAACAACAGTGTGGCTTAAGTGAAAGTGTTATAAAAATAAAAGCAGCGCCTAGGGCGTAGACAGTGCAATACATCAACATGAATAGCATTGCATGTAATGGAATCTAGACACAGCACTCATGCTACATTGTATCACTGAAGATGCAATGAGTGCTAGCAGATCCAAAAGATGAGACTTATACCACTGAATCTATATTCAGTAATTCTATTTTCAAGTTTTACTTGTTTATTTTATTGTAAATAACTAAACAGGAAACATTCAGTTATAACTATCTGACTTCTCAAATTCTATCAGTACAGATATGAAGTTTTTTGCTTTGTGTTTAGTTGTGTTTCACAAATTAACTCAATTACATCACTCACACACAGAACGCTGCATTTACCTGTAGCAAATGTATATGAATTTAACTTGCATTATAGCATATAACTTAAGACTTCTTGGAGAACATACCCCTGCTTTCTATCACATACACACATACACATTCAAAATAGATTTTTAAGTAAATTTAATAATTAGAAGACTCAACAAAAACAATGGAAACTACAGGGAACTTGAGTCTGAATTGACAAAGGATATCTCTTTATATGTGTACTAAAGTGAAAAGGAACAATGAATATAGTTAAAAAGTGAAGCATATCTAACTCCCATCATATAAGTGATTTTGAATTAAAATATATAATTTCATCCATCACAGAATAAAAGTCTTATTGATTTGTGTTAGATGAGAGAAGGAAAAGAATCTATACTCACATCCATATTGACATTGGTATTTATAAGCTAGCCAAGCCTATGACCAACTCAATCATTACATCACACAGCAACACCAGAGACTGTTATCCTCAAAACAGCATCTCAAGAGGTTGTCATCTGATTCAATCCCATTCTCTTGTAAACAATTACAGATGATAAAACAGGAGATACGATTCAGGCCAAACTGCAGAAAATTCTGAAGAGCAAAATTCTCCATGAAAATAGTATTGCCCTTCTTATTAGTGTCGTAAGAACAAGTTGCCTAGTTTATACACTAACTTTCTGATTTAGTCCAGGTAACAAATTCCCTGCAGTTTCCTTCCAGGTAGGTTGTAGTTCTTTTATAAAAAATCAAAATGCCCAGCAAGAAGTAAATACAAGGCACTGGATGTAGAGTGCCCAAATGTCTCAAGATTGTTGAACAAATATTGTGGCTATGTAAGTGGTACATTGGTGAAATTTTCAAAACCATGCAGTTTGTTTGTTAAAAAATATTTAGTTAACATCTATCATGCCATAGAAATTAAAAAAAAAAGAACATCAAAGTTGTATCCTGTGATGAGAACTTTTAGGATTTATTCTCTTAACACTGTTGGTATATACCATATAGCAGTATTAACTGTAGTCATCATAGTACACATTACATCGCTAGTAGTTATTTCTCTTAAAACTGAAATCTTATACTTTTTGTATATCTTCCTCCAATTTACCCCACCCCATATACACACCACATTTCTGGTGATCACAAATCTTTCTATGATTTTATTTTCTTTTCTTTTGAGATTACACATATAAATGAGACCCTACAGTATTTGTATGCTTTGTCTGACTTATTTCTCTTAGTATATATAATGCCCCAGACATGCACCCATACCTGCAAATGACAAAATTTCTTCTTTTTTATGGCTAGGTGATATTCATATGTATATGTGTGAATACACACACACATATATTTATATAGATGGACATTCTTCACTATACAGCTACACATGTGTAGATATATTCTCCACCTTTACATGCATTGATGTAGATATATTTATAGACATATATAGATATATCACAACTTCTTTATTCATTCACCTATCAATAGACACTTAGGTTGTTTCCATGTCTTGGTTATTCTAAACAATGTTACTATGAACACAGATATATTTCACTGATGTAGTGCTTTGTTTTCTTTGTCTAAAATTCTCAGAAGTGGAATTGCTAGATTGATTTGCTGTAGTTCTATTTAAAAAAAAATAAAGAATTTCCATAATGTTTCCATGGTGGCTGTAGCAATTTACAATCCCACCTACATTGGACAAGTGTCCCCTTTTCTCCACATGTGCTTCAGCATTTCTTTTGCTTGTCTTTTTGATGCTGGACCTTCTAACAGGTGTGAGGTGAGATTGCATTGTGGTTTGATTTTTATTTCTCTGATAATTAATGATATTGAGCATCCTTTCATGTACCTGTTGACCATTTACATATCTTCTGTGGAAAAAATATCTATCAGTTTCTTTGTTTTAAACTGTATTATTTGTTTTTTGTATGTGTGTGTGTGTATATATATATATATATGATTTATTTTTATATTTTGGATATTAACACCTGTTTAAATATATGATTTACAAATATTTTCACATTCTATACATTCTATTTTCATTTTCTTGATCATTTCTTTTACTGCACAGAAGCATTTTAGTTTGAGGTAGTCCTGTTAATTTATTTTTTTTTTTAATTTTGTTTATTATGTTTCAGGTGTCATGTCCAAAAAAAAAAAGCTTAGATCCTTTCAAAGAAGACTATTCCATTTTTTTTTCTAGAAATTTTACAGATTCTGATCCTACATTTTAGGATCAGAATCCTAATTCAAAAATTAAAAAAATTAATTAAATTCAAATTAATTTTTGTGAGTGATGTCAGACAGGGATCTAGCTTCATTCTTTTACCTGTGATATCCAATCTTCACAGCACTGTTTTTTGAAGAGAATGTCCTCTCCATTGAGTACCCTTGGCTCCAATGTCAAGCATCAGGTGAATATATGTATATACATGAACACACATGGGTTTATTTCTGGGCTCTTGATTCTCTTCTGTTGTTCTGTGTTTGCTTTTATGCCCATACCATACTGTTTTGCTTAGTATAACTTTATAAAATTTAGCTTGAAATCAGAAAGATGGTCTTTAATATTATTTTAAGATGTTCCAACATGAAAGTAAATTTCAAGGATTGTTGTAAGTAATCTCCCAGATTCTTATTTTATTTTTATTATCTTTAAAAATTTTTAAATACTCACTTTAAATAATATTTGAAAGTATGAGTCAATGTTCAAAAAGTGAGCAGGCATAAAGTTTGTATTAATGATGCAAGTTATATAACTAAAAAGAAATGACAAAAGAGAGAAAATAAAGATGAAAAAATGGGAAAGGGTATTTCATAAGATTTACATATTAAAACAGAAATATTTCTCATCAAAGTGTTATTTTCCCTTTAATGCTTTCTTCTTATCATGAAGAATCTTAATGTCTTACTTTGTAAAATATGGGTCATATTTATAAATTTGTTTTACTGTTTCAAAATCCATATCTAACATTGTAGAGTTAATTCAACCGCTAAAGTATATGCATCTACAAAAGGAGATTGACTTTGGGTAGTAAGCACAAAATGACATATGATAAGATAACACATCATAGACTTGCACACTTGAAACCTCCATTATTTTATAATGTTATTCAAATACAGTTAATAAAATACAAAAATAAATAAATACACACTTCCTGTTTATATCCCGTAGTAAAAGTATGTAAGACTTTAGATTCCTCCCCATTTTATTTTTCAAATATGGGCCATCACATGATTCAGTGATGAGATGAAACCACTATTATAAATGAGAGATCAGTGAGATACGGAGTCCTAAAACATTAATTTATCACAGTCATAATTAAGCAAAACTGACCCAGTCCCCTAGTATTTTTTGCTGTTCTCGGAATTTAGTCATATAATCTGGATATTGAGACGAATGCTCTCCAAACTGCCAAATTTCATTTAAAACATTCTACTGAAAACACACTTGCATTCCCTTAAGTGTCACACATTTAACACAGCATAGCTTGTCAGTCTGCAGGAGAAATCACCCCCTCCGACACCTGAAAACTGCTGTGTAATTCTTTATTTACACAAAGTTCAGATTATCACAAATAAATAGTTTAGAAAATAGTTTCTGCTGTTCCTCAGTTTACCCCCAAAAAGGATTTACTCCATTATTCCTAGTAACTACAAACTAGTTCAATCTCCTGCTGTTTCCCAAGGGCTCATGGTCTCAAATCGTTTATGTCATTAGTTAATTAATGCTTACCAGAATTTTCTGACCCCGAATATTTGCTTAGCTAAGCAATTGCCACGCACACACACCCCCCGCACATATGTACACATAAAAACCTGTGTGCACTCAGCAAAGAGAACACAAACATATTTACAGAGATACAATTACTTACACTATATAGGCACAGCACATACATATGTATCTCTATTTAGACCAGACAATTTCAAAGTGAAGCACAACCTTTATCCACGAAACCCATGATGAATGATAGGACAACAGTTTAATTATTTTTTAAAAAATAATTTACAAAATTTAGAAAGATAAAGAGACTTTAGAGAAAAATCAGCATAGACACTCATGTGGTAAAAAAACAATCCATGTAGGTTTTTTTTTTAAATATTTTATTTTTATTTATTTTTAGAGAGAGGGGAAGTGAGAGAGAAAGAGAGGGAGAGAAACAGCAATGTATGGTTGCCTCTCACATGGCCCTCATGGGGACCTGGCCCGCAACCCAGGCATGTGCCCCGACTGGGAATCGAACCGGGACCGCTAGGTTCCCAGCCCGCGCTCAATCCACTGCGCTACACCAGCCAGGGCTCCATGTAGGTTTTTAAATACAAAGAGTAGTATACTATAAGCCTTATCAAAGAATCACAATTAGGATAACACTGCAAATCTAATTTGTCTATACCATAATGATAAAAAAAAAAAAAAAAAGACACAGCCTAAGAAAAGTTAATAGTAGGCCACGGCCAGGAATCTACATTTTGGATTTTATTTTTCCTGTATTTAATTTCTTTTGAGCAAAGGACTTCAGTTACAAATCTTGAAACAAATACTTTAAACTTCAATACAAGAGTGAAGAAAACAGAAACAGACTCACAGATACAGAGAACAGACTGATAGCTGTCAGAGGGGAAGGAAATAGTGGGGCTGGGTGAAAATGGTGAAGGGATTAAGCAATAATAATAATTAATAATAATAATAATAACCCTCAGAGACAACAGTATGGTGGTTCCCAGAGGGAAAGGAGGGGTGGGGGAAGGTAAGTGAGGGTGAACGGGGGATAAATGGTGATGGAAAGACACTTGACCTGGGTGGTGAGCACACAATATGATATACAGATGATGATACATTACAGAATTGCACCACTGAAACCTATATAATTGTATTAACTGATGTCAACCCAAAACATTCAATTAAAAAAAAAAAAGGAGTTAAAATCTACTGGCCTACTTTTTGGCCTAAATATTTCCTCCTTCTAGAAGTTGCTTTCACTTGCTTTCTAATCATGGCTTTCAGTAATTCAAGATTAAACTCCTTTTCCTTTCATGAGCAACCATTTTTCACCAAGACTCTAAGTCTTATTTCAGTCATTTTAGATTAAATTATTTATAGGAGACTTCAGGTATAAGCACACTGTCTCATGAGGGAAAAAATGGTTCCAGCCTCACTGTTGCTTTCTATTGTAAAGAGCATCCAAGTGTTTATATCGCAAATTGCTTTCAAAAACGGTATTTCACTTATTCTTTCTTGTTTCTAAGAAGCTTGAGAGAGCTGTTTTGTTTTTGTTATCAAAAACTTCCTTTCTTTCTGCTCAGTGTAACTGTCTATAAAAACAGTTTTCACCTACTGTGTCGTAGAGATGTCTTTAACTGCTCAGTTCTGTTTCCTCAAGTTCGCTTTTGTTGTCAGCATAACCAGTCACACTCTCCCGTTCAGCTTCCCGTCGCGCCACCATCTCCTTGCTCCGCTGGGTCACCTGTGGAATGTGAGGATTCCTTACAGAGAGAGGAGAGAAAAATAAAACAGGTCTAAGCTACAGCTTTTCATTGCAGTTAAATATAACAATCCATATCTTACTTTTATAAAAACCTGTGAAACTCAAAATAGCAATGTAAAAACTATTTTATGGGGGTTCAATTATGTACAGTGAAGTAACAGGCCATCCCTTACTGGTCTAAAGTATTTAGATTAAACTAAGAAATCTACATACCTAGGATCCTTACATTTTTTTGTTACATTTACATTTTTAATTGGAAATGAACCTCATATGCATTAATTGGGATTTAATTGAACAAGCCAATTTCCTGTAAAAATCCAGTCATGCAGGTTTTAAGGCACCTTATATTAATATGTTCAAAATGCAAATATTGAATATATGGCAGGAGAAAACTAATTACTCTCTATTTTCAGATATAATGAGGAAATTTTTAGTATAGTTAATATTGAATATTGATGGTAGGCATTATCTCTAAAATAAACTAAGAGCTTATTAATCAGATATTAAATACATATAAATATGATAACAGTTATAATAAACATTACAATTCTCTTTTTGTTTGTAGTCTTTTTCTAGGTGTGCATTTTAATTTTTTATTATTTTTATTGTTGTTCGATTACAGTTGTCCCAATTTCCCTTCCTTGCTCTCCCCTGCCTGACCCTCGACCCCCAATCCTCCTTCCCACAGACAATTTTTCATAAAAGAAACCAAATGACTCATAGTCTACATTGTAGGGGAAATCCGTTTAAGTGTTAATTCTCAATATGTCAGGAGCCATTTGAGTTATTAAATGTGCCCTTTAACACATACATACTGAGTGTTATGGGTTGAATTGTTTTGTATATTGAAGTGCTAACCCCTAATACCTCAGAATGGATACTTATTTGAAAACAGGATTGTTGCTGACATCATTACTTAGGATAAAGTCATACTGGAGTAGGGTAGTTCCCTGATCCAGTAAGACCAGTGTCCTTGTTCCCAGGGGATATTTGAACACGATCAGGAGACAGGAACGGCTCTACATGAAGATAGCGCAGAGATGAGGATGATGCAGCGGAAGCTGAAGACTAACAGCTAATCGAGAAACTAAGAGAGGGGCCTGGAAAAGTCTCCTTCATTGCCCTCGAAGGAGCCATCCCTGAAGACACCGTGAACTCGGGCTTCGAGCCTCTAGGACTGTGAAGCAGTGTTTCTGTTATCGAAGCTGATCAAGAGGGCCGTGATATCACCCTCAGTGTGACCACAGGTTACAGAAGTTTCTTCCTGACTACAGGCTCCTGCGCCTCTTCATCTCAGCGCATTTACTTTGGAAAACTTGCTATTATAAATTCTCCTCCATCCCTTTGAGATGTAAGTCTTCTCCTTTCCTCATGCCTATTTTAAAAGGCATGAATGTCTTTTACAAGGGCCTGGGAGCCATCCCTTTGAAATGTAAGCATCAAGAAAGATAGGGTCTCACATCTCCAGTGTCTGCAGGAGAATAGAAGCCCCACATAATTCAGTAGGCATCCACGGGCAAACAGTGACGTCCTATTCACCCCTTGCCACCTGCCCTCTTTCAACCTCCAGCACTTTTCCTCCTGTTCACCCCAGTGCTGAAAAGCTCCCCCGACTTTTGTTTCAACAGAGTTGAGTTCAATCTCTCATCTGTACTACAATTGTCTTGAATAAAGCCTTACTTGCATATTTAACTCTGATGCAATTTTTTTCACTGACAAACCCACCTCCTTTGCGGTTCTTTGTTACAGAAACTCTAGCAAACGGATACACTAAGTATTGTCTATTGAATGTCTGGAAAATTAATAAGGCATAGAGCTTCACATTCTAGATTTAGAAGGAGTGGACTTTGAGCAGATGTCCTATCTCTAGAATTTTGTAGCTAATTACACTTTGCTACAGTTTATACATAATTAAGAAACAACTTTTTATACTATTTTATAAATAGGCTAAAAAGACCATCAACTACAAGATTATATATGGAGACATAAATAAAACATGTAAAGTACTTGAGGCAGAGTTTAACATCTATTTATAATCTCAATAAATGTATTTGTATGGACACATGTATAGATATGGACCTATATGAATATAGGCTTATATATGCTTACATATATGTATTTCAGTCGTCGTTTAATATACATATTCCAAGATTTGTGTAGATATATCTAAAAATAAAATTAAATTAATCATTTAATCATTAATAACTAATGAATGATAACCTGAATATTTCCTTTTCGTTTTCTCTATGGGTAGATATTAAAATATTCTTGAGACCTCATCTGCTTACAACTCTTCAGAAAATCCCCATCATAGAGTAAAGTCACTGAGCACGAGTTCTTCCTTAAATGCTTCCGCAGCCTCAGATCTCACAGGTTCCCACCATGCTCTCATAATATGTAATTATATGTCATTTTGTTTCATCCATCTTATTTTCTAGGTCACCCTTCCATTACTCAAGCTGTCCTCGCGCCAGGAAAGGACTTACATTTTTCTTTATTGGCCACACTTTCGCTCATTTTTGTTAAGTCCCCAAAAGAACCATTTCTTCTACCAAGTCCTCCCCGAGTGTACAGTCATTTGGGCTATGGGAGTACTCTTTGGGTCTCTATTTTTGATCACTTTCCACATTATATTCAAATAATGCTATTACATGCCTGGATCCCCTCAGAAAATTATAAAATCCTTAAAAGCACAGTCAAGTACTGGTGTTTAAGAAACACCCATGAAAACAAACAGAACTATCAATTCTGTTTTTTCCTAGGTAACATATGTATAGGGGAATATTTTTCCTGCCTACAATGATTAATTGCTGTTACTAATGGCATATCCAAATACATATCACTAACAGGATATTAATGCACATCACTCGGAGGCTTGTCATTTAAACCTCAGTAAACAGACCATTGTTCCTACTAGAACTGGCTGTTTGCTTCTCCCACAAACTTCTAACAACACTGTGAGAGTACTCAAAACATTTCCATCTGTTTTCCCCAAGTTCTGCTTTTTCATTCTTCCAGGATTGCGGCAACTTTCGAATTGGTTGCAGCTGCCACTTGTGTATTGAAACAGTGAAAATAAACCATTCTGTATGAGAAAAAAACATAACATACTGTATCTTATGCCATTCAAATCTTAGATATTTGACATACTGTCATACAGCCATAGTCTGATATACTAATAGCAGTGGTCAAATGCTATTTTACACCCTGCTCATCCTTCTAACCTTTCATTCTGTGCAGTAGGACCATGTTGTAATTCATCAATTAGCATCATGCACTAATTAAATTACTAAGGATAGACTTTTCTTGTGGAGTGAAATTCCTAAGAAAATCGATGTTCCCAAATATATCCTCTGACTTTCTAACCAAGCCACCGTCCCGTTATATCTGGATACTGGAACCACTTCTTCACGCTTGTCTTTGCCTTCTCATTTCCACTTCCATAATCCGTTCTCCACACAGCAGTCACTGTGAAATTTTACCACACAAATCAGGTTATGTTATTTTCTATCTTAAGAACCTTTCATCGGCATTCCATTGCCTTAAAATAAAATCCAAACTCATTCCCATAGCCTGAAGACAGTGCAGAGATGGCCCCCGCCTCCTCCTCCCTCTGCTTCCACCCCTCACACACTACACTGCAGCCCATGGGTCTCTCTCTGACCCTCACGCACACCGAGATTTTCATTTTCTTTTCGTGATATTTTCATCTGTTCATGTTTCTCCTCCCTAGAAAAATGTGAACCTATATCTCCTCATGACTGTCTCCTCATTGTCGACATTTCTGATCAGGTTGTCCGCCCCCACCGGTCTACAGGATATCTGCGGTCACCTTTTATCCCTTTGATTGTGTTCACAGTGTGTGTGTGTTTACCCAACATTTAAGCTGATCTTATTGGTGCAGTCATTTCTCTCTCTCCCCGTCTTTAGGATGTGACGTGCATAATGACAGAGTTTTCACCTCTTAATTTTATACCTATGACACCACCAGGGACATAGTAGCTGCTGCAAAAATACTTGTGGAATACATGAGTGAGAAAAAGAATGGGCATTTAAACATCTATGAAATAAGTAACGCCTCTTTCAAAACTTGTGGGACATTTAAGGGTGTATATTGGCCAAAGATTGGTATATTGTAAGCCTTTGGTAAAAAACTAACATCAGGTTCTAAGTATGCCATGCAGTGCTTCAATGTTTTATAGGATTAAAATACTCAACACTTGAAATACTTTCATTAGCCAGATTTTATTTATCCTCTTTGTACCAAGGGGGGGAGGATATAAGCACAAAGAAGTTAAGTTACGTGCCCAAGGTTGTGTGCCATGTACGTGGCTAAACAGGGATTCAGATTAAGTGTCATTATTAGTATAGTAAACTACACTGGAAATCTTATTCTTCCACAATTCACATATCCCTGTTAACAGGTGAAGATATGTAACTGTGAACTAACAAGCTAATGTTACTATAAACTGAGAAATCTTTTCAATTCAGTCACAGAAGTGAAATAAATTTTATTAACGGAGGTCCAGGATAATTGGATAGCTATACGTGACAATAAAGGGTAGTTTTTTCTTATTTAACTTTCTATTCATATGTTACTTATCTTATATTCTCTATATGTATGTATGGTTTATTTTCAAGTACAAGAACATCTTTCACTTTTAGAGGACATAACTAAAGTTACTACAAATAAAATAATAACTGGATTTATGAAATGTAAATAGAAACCATTTCAATAAACACGTGCTTACCACCTATGTATGCACACAAAAAAACTGGGGACAAAAAGGCACTAATAATAAATAATCCCATACATAAACAATTAAGACAGAAGAATTAACAAAAGAGCACAGATGATGATATATTTCTAGCAGATAATAATGATTAACAATACTTGCCGCATTGTTCCAAAGTGAAAAAGAACACAATTTGCTTAGTGATCCAAGTGTTAAGGAATAAAAATTATGGCAACTGATATAGCATTATAGGATGGGCAGGATTTTGATAGGTAGAAATTAAGAAGAACCAGTTTGGGGTTTGACAATATAATATCTCTAATGGGTCAGGAAATTGACGAGAGGAAGAGCTGGGGTCCCAAAGAAGCTAAGGCTCCAATGGATGGTCAAATTATCCTAGGAAGGGAGTGACCTTGGAAAATGAACTTGTAAATGTAAGTTCCATTCTCTACATAAGTGCATGGCACATGGCAATGGTGTGATACATTTGTGGTGAAATCAACAAAAAGTTCTGAAGAAATGGAGAGAGAAAGGGGGGAAACAGAGAGGGGGGAGAGAGAGAAGGCGAGAGAGAACTCCAGAAAAGAAAATGAACTAAATCTCTCTCAAGTCCCTTCTTTGGAATGAGGAAGAGGCTGTTTAGGAAAAACTGCGATACCACACTTTGCATGCAAACACACAGGGACTTGATAACTTGTATGTGAAACATGGGGCTGATGATAAACTCATTAGATCACAACACAAGGCCACAGGACACTGGCCATTATAGGAAACGACAGTTTCCTAGAGAAGAGAGACATAAGTGCATTTAATGTGGGGTCTCACAACAAGAAATCTGTGAGAACTGAATTAAAAAAAATGCATTGGATTCCAGATTCGACATATGGAAAAGGTAAGTATATGTTTGAGACATTAAGTTTCCAAATACTATGTGCAGTTAAAATTTAATTTTGCAGGTATTTTATAATATCTGCGGGCAACAAGTGCCCTTAAAATAATTTTATACCACAAGCGTGTGCTATGTTTCAAAGAATCCCAGGCGGGTTGTTCAAGAAGCAAATATATTTGCTATGAGATTTTACAAAAATTGCTTGGCCGGAGGTGCTACAGACATAGAAGAGGAGTTTTGTAACTCAGAGTCAGCTGTTGGTGGGTCAGTCAGGCGGGGGCAGCCCGCAGGGCTCCCAGGTAGGGGCTTCCAGTTTCCACGGCAGTACATCCAGTTGTATTTCCTTTTACTCTTTACTAGTTGTGAAACTATAAAGACTCTTTCTACTTCACCTGTAACTGGAAGAGGTCACATTTGTATTTCTCAGTCTCACCGGAAGAGGGGTACCTCCCTCTTAAGCTTTCTCAGTTTTATCCATGGTCAGACTCCCCCTCTGCTAAACACAGCTGGCAAAAATCCAGAGTTCAAAGCCGCTTGATCACACTAACAGAGAGAAAGAAATGTTTTCCGAAGCAGCCGGAATGTTTCAAGTTTCGACTTCCCTGTTGGGAAAATAAATCGCAGGTATTGTGAAGGAGAGGAGATAATAGAAATAAGAACAGTGACTTAAACTTGTACAACTTGGTTCATGCTATTTCATAGTGAGTTTTCTCAGAATATCACCAGACCTACCTCCTGGATGAAAACGATTCAGTGTTCACTAATACACAGTTTCCTATGTCAGACAACCTGCCTCTGAATTAGAAAACTGAGGAGCAAAGTGTGTGAATCTGTACTGTTTAACATATTCTACAAATGGTTTATTCTCACTAATTACTGAGAGATTTTTTCCCCCTAAATATCTCTCAATTGTCGACAAGTCCATGTCCCTTGGTCCATATGGTAAAATAAACTGAAAATGAATCTCAACACTTTTATTTTACCAGTTTTCTCTTCAATCTGTTTAACAAAAAACATCAATAGTGTTTACGGTGTGCTAGCCACTAAACCCGTGTACTTTACAGATGTTTACTTAATTCTCATAGCAGTTTATTATTCTTTCACTGTGTAGATAAAGGAAGTAAAATCTAAAAAATAAAAAAAGAAGGAAAAGAGTAAAAACAAGTGCCCTGCCTAAAGAGAGCAAACATAACCAGTATATACCCAGGACAGGAGGTTGCAGAGCTCCTCCCTTTTTCCCCCTTCCACTGTGCCGTTTTATGACTAGAGATTCTACATAGTGGACATTTAGTTTCTGTCAGACATGCTGGATATGGGACTTCCAGAGATTTTCTTTATTATTCCTTCTGGAAAGCAGACATGTTTCCTTTATTGTGAGCTGGCATACCCCGTTTTTTCTCGAATATGAAACATAAATGCCTTTCCCTAGTGCGGTTGTCTTCAATACTCTCTACCTTTATTTATCACCAGCGATTTACATACTGTCTCCCTTTCTGAAGAAGAAACAGAACACAGATTCACAAAGTAATATTTCATCATATTTTAAGTAGGGAAAATAAATCCTGTCTGTCTGCATCACAAGTGATGGTATTTAAGAAAATGCTTTGAAAACCACAAAGGAAAATATTAAGGTAAGATGAATTAAAGGAGGATAAAACCTAACATTTTCTGAGAGATTACCATGTACCAGATATTATTCTGTGTGTCGTTTTTCATGTATTAGCATATTGTGCCCTATTCATAGCCCTGAATTAGGTATCAATAGCGTTACTTTTTTATACACTTGAGGAAAATGAGGCAAAGCGAGTTTAAGAATAAATGAAACATCTAAAGGTGGGCAAGTGGGAGCAAACCAGGAAGGTGTGAGAAGAGAGAAACACTACGGTGAGTTTATATGTCATTCCTTTGTTGAGTATGGTGGGCATTCGCAGTAAGGGCGTGCCGAGACAATGAATCTCACCACACAAATAATAAAAATATAAAAAATAAAAGGAGGATGTGAGTCTTCATTTTTGGTTAAGATTGAATGCTATCTTAAGTTGGCATCTTCAGCTAGACATAATTACATGTGTAAGTATGAATTAGAAGCAGAGAGTGCAAACAGGCAGCTCTGAGGAGAGTTTTATAGCTTTAAAAATTCAACAATGCCCTGACCATTGTGGCTCAGTTGGTTGGCATCGTCCTGCAAAGCGAAAGGTCTCCAGTCTGACTCCTGGTCAGGGCACATGTCTAGATTGTGGGTTTGGTCCCTGGTTGGGGCACAAACAAGAGGCAACTGATGAATATTTTTCTCTCACATCCTTAAATGTGATTCTGTTGATTATCATTGATATTTTCTCTTACTCTATACACATCCTTAAGACTAAATAAAAGTAAATATTGAAAGAGAAGGGTTGATACATATATAAAATAGACATATAATATATGTGTGTACATACACACAAAGATATATGTGATATCATATATATATATATATATATATATACACATACACACACACACATATACATCACGATCCAACAAACAAGTGATATGCATGTTATTACACTTTTCAATCATAGCTACTAAAGTGTTGTATGGATAATAATCCAGCAGAAAACAGAGAGTAATCTTCTTTTCTAGCTCTGTAACTCAGTATATACATTTACTATCTTTAGCATAATGTCTCTTATAAAGAGCATAGACAGCAGGAGCTGTGATCGTGTGGTAGTCTAATTAATATGAAGAATGTAAAGAAGGAGGCGTATATCCATGGAAAATTGCCCGACGCTCAGACTTGTGCAAAGATAGAATGTGTGACCCTGGGATGCACTGGATCAGGAAATGCCGGTTGATCTCTGACGCCAAGTTGCTAGACAAAACTCCAGCACGAGGTGTGTAACTGGATCAGCTGTTACTTAAAAAGACATTTACTTTTCAAACTCTGAATTTCTGAGATTCGGAGTTGAAAAATAAAACAATTTATAGAGGATATGTACTTTCCTGTGTCAAAAAAATTACATAAAACGACGTCTCTCTACTAATCAAAATTTTCCAAGATTGTTCCTAAGATATATGTTTCTTTTATGTACATGTTTAATATGGATTTGTTTGTGTGTGTATGAGTATTTGGTATTCTTAAAACTATTGCAAATATTTTACTTTTATCTTAATAAGGCTCTATTTCAAACCATAATAATTTTCAGGTGGCAGCACATTTATCTTATTTTCTGTGTTGTAATTATAATATATATTGCAGGAAATATGAAAGTTTAATTTAGATTGAAAGAAAATATCAGGCTTTAACCTAATTCTCACTTCTATAGATTTTAATGAAGTGGAAACAAAGCAAATATTTGTATCTGTCTTGTTAAATTATTAAATCAATACTGTGGAGAATTTAATCAATTCTTTTATTTGGAGTTATTCATATTTCTAAGTGGATATCTGTTACTTGTTAATATCTAGGGAAACCATATTCAATATAGTTTGTATAAAATTTAAGATTTTCTTTGTGTCTTCTGCCTAAACACATGTACATCCATCTTTCTATAAAACCCTAATGGTTTTATTATTATATAAACTTAATTTAAAATTTTGAAAATATTCAACATAAAGGTAAAAGAGAAAGGAAGGTATTGGAAATATATGACAATTTTGTAGTTGTAATAAGCTCTCCTTCCCCAGAAAAACAACCTGAGATTTATGATACAAGTTCATGCCTGGAAGACAAGATTAAATATTGCAGCACCATTCAAGTCTACAATAACTGCTCTCTTGTACTTTCATTTAAAGGTTACATGATTGACACATTTTATTAGTTATTTCTCTGCCTGTTGTTTTGACATAGCAATTGCTAAATTAATTTACAAACTTCAGTTGACTTGTTTTTTTCTTTTTCTTTTTTCTTTTTTGCTGTCTCCCTGAATACCCTACACAAACAATACTAAAATTACCCACAGGCAGAGCACTGCTGTTCAAATTTTAATTCTTTCCTTGATATATATATATATATATTTTTTTTAATCATAGCATAGACCCAGAGGGTAAGCTTCCTTTCAATACGTGCTATTTTGTCAATGACTAACTACTTCAGGAAGTAGTTAAACTGCAGTGTGAATGAAATGAGACATTTACTTTGTGTTGCAATAAAAGATGTTATAGCCTATTGTGTTCTGTAACATTTTAATATTTTAAAAGTGGGTTGGTACAATATGGCCCTTTTGGTTCCCTACTGATGTCATTTACTATGAGAAACCAATTTGCTTTTGAATAATCAAACTTCTTTTTTTTTTTTTTTTTTTTTTTACTTTCAAGACATTTATTCTTTCTATCCTGATGAAGCAGCTATTCTTATTCCCTCTACATAAAAATTGAAGAAATCAAGTGTTTTACCATTTTACCTCAAATTTCACCTTAAGATACCAACTTATAGAGAGGTTGAGGACTCTGTTTCTGGTCTCACAGGCCACAAGGAGCAGCTCCTTCTTCTTCTTTTTTTTTTTACCATTTTTATTTTTATTTTATTTTTTTAAATTAATTTTTTGTTTAATTACAGTTATTTGCAGCCTCTCCCCTTCCCCCTCCCTTCCCCTCCCGTCCCACCCCCCCGACCTCCCTCCTCCCCCTTAGTTCTGTCCATGTGTCCTCTACAGTGATTCCTGAAAACTCTTCTCCCCATTGTCCCCACCCCCCTCTCCCCTGTCTATTGTTAGACTGTAAGCAAAACATAACCAGAGACACTGAATAATCAAACTTCTTACATCCTTTATCCAGCTTCAAATGAAAACTTATTTCTCTGAGATCTACCTCCTTTTCCTTTCTATAGTACCTGCAGGATCTTACAGCCAGGCAGAAGACAAAAAGGGAGGGATTGCCTTTGATTACCATCCCTTGAAGAAGGAGGTAAATAAAAGAGATACATTGTTTCAAACCTAAAAAGAGAACTTTCATGTAGTAACAAAGGAAGAAAAACTTAATGGTGATGGAAAACTCTCCCCAATATGACTATGTGATTTTCCTTGTTCATTCCAAAGAGGCAAAAAATGACCTCAGTCCTTGGACACAAAACCATAACCACAACAGCAACAAATCTAAAGTCTCATAAACATATTTCCTGCCATTCTGAGCTAAATCACAGAATTCCCAGGCCTAACTTTCCTGGGTGCTGGTGTCAAATTTTGTATGTGATCCTGAATATAGATTTGCAGTTTGGTATAAATACCTTCTCCTTTTAAGATATTTTTAAACATATATTTAGTGAATATGAGGTAAACATTTTATATATGTTGCTTTCAAAATGAACCTACATGTAATTCAATACTCAAAAATCCTATGTAAAATAATAAAGAAAGGAATGCACTGGAGTTCATAGATATTACACCACATATCTAAGGTAATGTTTCACTTTAAGTACAAAAACCAGAATAGACATCCAAGCCTGACTGATTTAACACATTGCATTTTTCTCAAAACACTCCACTCATTTTCAGTTAAACTCCATTTTTAAGACAAGAGTCCCCACACAGAGGCATACTATGAACATCACCTTTTTGAATTTAGATCTTAATACTTTATGTATGATTTCTTATGCTATCAGCTGAGCACACTAACCAAGATTCAATCGATGACCTTTAGGCAAAGAATTAGAAAAATAACTCCCAGTTTAATACTTATATTGAAAATCCATTGTATGAAAAAATGCAATGCAATAAAATACTGTATTCACCATTATGTGCATCTTCATGCTTAGAGTCTCCGCTTTACTCTTAAATAGTCGGTTACTGTGGAGAAAAAAGAAATCCATGTCTATGTTCTATAGTAAGGCATATAAAAATTTAACCATACAAAGATCTTGTAATTTAAAGTCTAGATGTAATTACAAAAATAGAAACACAAATATTATGCATTGTGAAAAATACCACAAATAATGTCTAAATCCTACGGACAGTTTGGAGATGGAGAATACACTTGTATCTGAATTGATCTGAGAAGATATTGAAATGAACCTTAGAAACAATGTCATTTTTAACAGAAATAAATAACATTGTGGCAATAAAAAGGTCTTATATTCATTCAACAAAAATGAAATACTCAAATTTCTGAATATTAGAAGTTTGGTATTACAAGCACTAATGTACACAGTGTTGGAGAAGTCGCTCACTGTGAGTTGGCTTGGAATATTGATCCAAGGATATTGGATTTCAGATTGATATTGGGCAGTCAGATTTATTTGGGGGACGCTATTCTCTTAGACATGCACAGTATGACTAGTGATGTGAGGATATAACAAGAATAAGATAATATGAGCTTCAACCATGTTGGCAATAGTGAAAACGAGTAAGAAAGAAGCACTGGTGTTTGTGAGGGCCTCTCGAGGTCTCCTACTTACACAGAATAATATTGGAAAAGGTATCTGAGAAAATAGCACAGAAATTGGTCTCCTGGCCTCTCTGAGGATCTCACCAAGAGATTTATATCACATACAAAATTAGAAAATTTGAGTACTGATTTACAGTGGAGCTTGTGGCAGGCAAAATAATGGTCCCTACTCCAATGGGCATGCCTTAATCCAGAGAACCAGTGCCCATGTTACCTTACATGGCAAAGGGACATTGTAGATGTGGGTAAGTCAAGGATTATGAAAGGGGGAAATTATTTTGGATTGTCTGGAGTGTTAAATGGAATCACACAATCTTGGTAAAAGGAAGAATGCGGTGGGAGAGTGAGAGGAGATATGATGGGAGAGGAAAATATCAGAGCAATAGGCGGCCACAGGCTGAAGAATGGAAGCAGACTCAGAAGCTAGAACAGGCCAGTAAACACGCGCCCCAGAACACACAGCAGGAAACGTCAACACCTTCATTGTAGCACTCCTGCTCTCTAGGATTATTTTTTAAAATGTGTTGTTTGATTCACTAAGTTTATGGTAATTGGCTATAGCAGCCATAGGAAATTACTACAGAATTCTACATAAGGTGTGTGTAGGGGAACTCCAAGGGTTATGGAGGCGACCAGAGTCTGAAGGACACAGGGAAGGAGAAATCACCAGGACCCACAGGGACTTGGTTGGCCTAGTGTCGGCCATCTGGGAAAGCAGAGTGAACTTCGCTGGACGGATGAAGACCCTTAAAGGTGACTCTGCAAATCGAGAGATAGGGGAATAAATATGCTGCCAATCCTTGTGTATTTGATTTCCTTCTAGGTGACTCCTGTAGGGGACTCCAACCAGGGGACAGGGGGGCCTGCTGATTGGGATGGACTGCTGGTTCTGAATGCCTGGTAGAGCAGAGAGGCAAGATGCCTGGCGCATCTCCGTCTGGCATTTCTGCATGCTCTCAGTGTGCAGAACGTGCTGGTCGCGGAGTGATTAGTGGTGGGTCTGTAAGTAGTCTAACTGCCCATGCCTGTATTGACAAGGGCATATTATCCGACCTTGTTCTGGAATTCGTTCATTATTTTTATTGGAAAAAAAGAAAAAGCTATTGAGAATCTAATAAAATGTTCTGTGAAATTTTCCTAAATAGAATAAAGAAACTAAACTAATGAAAATAACAGTATTACAGTTGGAACAAATAAGTAGCATTTATTGTGAGCTTAGTTCTCCTAGTAACTATGCTAGCCATTATATACATCTTATATTTGTGTCTGCAACCAACCCAGGATTTAGACACTGTCTCATCTTATAGTTTTTTTCAAGAGATTCAAATATTTAAGTAATTTGTCTCAAATCATGAAAAAAAAAATAGGATACGGAACAGCTGGAATACAAAGCACATGTGCTCATTAGCAACACTGTCTCCAATATGCACAGAAATACATTCTCTCTCCTGCTCCAATTAAAAGATAAAATATGAAAAAATATACCCACAGACTGCCCAACAGTACTTCATAGATATAATATTTAAGTTACTTTGATAAAGAATGAGAATTTTCAAATACCATAGAAGCATGTTAAAGCAGATGTTCATGGACTGTGCATGCCTCTTAGAGAACGCCCAGGACTGCACACTGACCTACAAGAAAACTGAGAAATAGTGTGTGTGTAAAGATGTGCATTGTGTTTTACACTGCAGTGATTCTGGGTTTCTTCCAGTGCAAGTTTTCTAATTCTTTTAGCACCTGCACTCCATGTCAACATTCATTGTAGCTGGCTGTGTTGTACTCTTTGCCTAGAAAAGTGCTTCGTAGTGCATGTTCTTTTAAACTATTTAATCAATTTGGAATTATCTCTCTTGAAAAATAAGTTTGAGATGACTGGAGATGAGAATGGTTGTTTCCAAGTCCCTGCTCCTCGTCCTTCTGTTTTTCTTTCCCATGGGAAAAATAACTGAACTCACAGTGTTTGTCTGCATGAGATTTTTAATCTACATGCAGTGCAGGAGAAGTCAAACATGTAAGCAGGTTCATCTCAGCTATTAGTGAAGGGCATAGGAAATTTCTGGATCTAACAAAGGCCACTGTGTACTGGCTGTCCCCCTGAACTCACAATTAATCATATTTGACAAGTGACTACAAAATACAGATTACTTGGCAGATAGCACCTTATGTTTCACAAATTCTCTTTCCTCTCCTTGAAGAACATGATTATTTTCTGTTTCATGAACTTGGTATCTTATACATACTCAATAAATATATTGTACAAAGTTGCTTTAACTATTTTGTACTTATGTTTCCATTTAATTATCTGGTAAGTTAGCAATGTGTCCAGTGACTTGAATCATAGTGAAGGCATATATGATTTCAAGGACACATTTTGTTTGCAAATTAACATAATGTATCCTTTTTAAGGTTGATGTTTATAGAGTCACACTTGTGCAGCAAGAAGGATGAATAAAACATTCGGTATGCTCTTCTGCCATAATATATACAATTTAACATCATTCCAGAATGTAATTGATATATATTAATTAACTGCAATGAAAAAACTTCCACTATTAGAAAAAAATGCTTTCAACATACAATTAACACTATATGTCCCACTTGAGATTAACCCTCCATGTTTTTGTTTTCCAAGTGCTATTTAAAAAAATATTTAAGCTAGATGAAAATGTAGGACATTATCAAAGTTGATGGAAAATGTAGATATTAGAATTATTGGGAATATATGCAGTATGAAATGAATCACGTGAGTTGTTTAAATAATGAAATAGTGAGGTGAAATTTAAAAAAATGAAATGACATTCATATGATAAGTGAGATTATCATAATAGTCAAGAAAGGTACAAGAGCAGTGTGTATCAGAACATATAATGTTTATTATTATTATTTCCACACTCTGGAGTAGGAGAAAGTTTTAGGTATGCGATTATAGATCGCAATGCTAGAGAATCACTTTTTCACTACTCTTTTTCTTCTGTCTTATGAATAATCAATAGGAAACCAGCAATCTGAGTTTGCTAATTACTGCCTGAACTTTTATTTTGAAGTATACTGGAGTATTCTAAATACTAATGCTACTTATAGCAATGACTAATTTTAATCAGTCATTTTATGGAAGTGGTGATAAAAAAAGAAGATGTTTTTTTAAAAGTTTCAGAGTGAAGTATTTCTTTAAATAGAACATTGCATAAACAGCAAAGTCAGGAACTATTCTGGGTTTAAGGGCAAAATCAGCAAAATAGAGCACCACGAATAGTGTAGAGTTTGTAACTCTAAGTGATATGAAACACACAAAGGCTCATATACATAGAGTTATCATTACAAATCTTCTGGAAAATCTTTTTTTCCCTTAAGACATTAGATGGAGAAATATAGCAATATATATTTACAAGATGGAAGTAATTCTACCATAAGCACAAAGGAATAAATGTATTTAAAAAGTCCTCAATAATATTGGAGTGGAAGGCTCTATCTAAAATATGAGAATGTCTCCTTTTTTACCCTAGTTCAGTTGTAAAGAAAAAATGACTTTTTCATGATATGTTATTCTGAAGCCTAGGTAAAATTGGTGTGGCATGGGTACAGAGTATCCACAAAGCAACAGCCATTTTTATGATTTATATCTATGATCTGCTCTCCGGGGGATGTGTACATTTACTTAAGCAATGGAAATGCACCGGTACAGTAGCTGCTGTTGGACTCATTGCCTGGTTAAAGCTGAGATGATGTGCTGTAATTCTTCAAATACCATATGACTTCTGCACAGAGCAAGTAGATGAACCAAACAGGGATGTGGTGAGAATCACATCCATATCCTTCAAGTTCTTGATGGTGGCACAAATACCAGCAATCCTTCCAGGACTGTGGTATTCTTTAGTTAACAGCTTTACTAGGGAGAGGGAATTCTGTTGGCTTCCTCACAGCTTTCCCTGTGATAACCACTCTCACTTTACAGATCAGGCAGCCTATGAGGGGAATCTACTAGTTGCTATGTCTATTTCAAATATGTATTCCTGAACTTGTGCAATGATCACAAGATGGGTTGAGGGACCCAGTGGATCCATTGTGAAACAGACCTGAGCTAAAACTCTATTGGCCACCTGACCTCTGTAGCCTGTATTCTGACCAAATCCCAGTGACATTTTCAATCTTCTAGAATTAGTATCAGTTCAAAGCCAGTGTCCGGAAGTCCTCAAAAGTTTTTATTACTTCCTTTTCTCCAATGCGCAATAACTCTGGTGAAAGGCCATATGACCCTTTGAGGAAAGGTAGATGAAAGATTAACAGCCCAAATATCTGGCAAGGTATTGGAGTCCTTCTTCAAGAGAACCTGGCCTCTCCTTCTTTCAAGGGATCCTAGGACTGTAAACTGACTCACATCTAGTAATTGACTGATGGACCATGGCTTTTGTTCACTTGACCTAGAGTTTTCGGCTTATATAGCTCAAGCAAAAACTCAATGATAGGCTTCCTATCCATTTCACTTCTAGGAACACCATGACCAACTAGATAATAGGTCTGTGTTAGTCAGACTGTTGTGCTCTTTGCTACTACTCTGCCCATTAGTGTAGTGACGCTCCCCGCTTTCTCTTTGGCTGTGGAGTGCTGCCACTTGGTTGCTGCCACCCTGACATGCAATTATTCCCCTTACATTTCTTTTTCCCATCCCAGCAACTCCAGTTCTGACGGTAAGGCTTGGATTGCAGAGACGAGAGATCACTGAGCTCTTCAAGGATGATCGCGACTTCCTCCCAAATATATTTCTCATTATAAAGGTATGTCTCCAGATTCTTCAAGTGTAGGTGAGCAAATCTTAAAAGACAAATCCACTCTAACATTCCAATCCCCCTAAGCTTTTGAATCCCGCTAATTTAAACCAAAATATGTCTGGCATTTCCAACTCACTAACTATAGGCCACCTTTTGGTCCACATTTGGTTTTAGCAAACCAAGTAACCAATCAGTCTGAGGACTTTCCACCTCCCTGACCTTCAACTTTAACACAGAATCTTTGCTTAGTGAGCCCACCAATAAATCTGGCCTGACTCAGTTGTGTGTCCCTTTCATTATCATATATCCTTAAAGTCATTTCCCTGAATGTTCCCTGAATTTCTTCCTGAATAAATTAGGAAACTTGAGTAGCTCTTTTGGAATGTAGAATACCTCCTTTTGGGTCACATTTCCACCTCAGCTTTAGGGACTTGTGGGGACATCAGTCTAGTTATACATCTAGAAGCAAAGAGAGGTGGTAGGGTGGGTTCTGAGAAGAATCAGCATTGCCTTACATGGAATATACCTTGAAGGGGACTATCTCAGTTTCCCTGGTCAATGCAGGGTTCATCCCCGCAGGAGGGGTGAAGAGACCACTTCCACTAGAGGTGCATAAGCTCCTTCCACCGTCAAAGATGATCATCAGAACTAGGGGCTCAGTGTTTACAGCTTCACCACTGTCTTACCACATGGATACATGCCAGTCTTCAGGACCCCCTTCCTTACCAAACAATATGCTCCGTTTAACAGTAGACACGCTGAGAAGCTGAGTGTTCAACTGATGCAGGGTGTGTATCAGCCAGATGCAGAGTGAGGTTATGAGTTTGAGTTTTAGCAAACCCAGCCCTGCTGCTACAGAAGCTAAGGGTTTCCTTCAGGAAACGCATTGAACTCTTCGGGTCTTTCATACAGCATTTAAACTGGAATTCAAATTCCTGAGCTCAGCTTTTTCTTTTAGCACTTGTGACAGGAATTCTTTTCATCCGCATGATAAAAACGTAACCCCA
>PVJI01008534.1:46405-70623 GCA_004026765.1 Micronycteris hirsuta
GTTACTTGCTGGGACCCTTCCCCCGGAACCAAGGGATTATGCTAATGGTTGCCCGGAACATCTTGCATTGCTAATGAATAGCCATTCCCATTTTGCTGTATCCGGAGCTTCCCAATAAAAACCCGGCTAAGCCACGCTCGAGGCTTTTTTCCTGGGATGAGAGGAATCAAGCCACGTGGCCCCGGATTCTTTCCCCCCCACGTGTCTCAGTGTGAGATTCTTTCACGCATTCGGTTACGGTCACCACAGGTTCCGGCAGGTCCGATCTACCCCACGACAAGCACTTTATTCAGTTACACTAGAAGAAATCAGACAATATTCTCACATTTGTGTTTGTAAAAAATATTCTTATGCATATATGCACAGTCTTGCAGTTCCTTGCTTCATATAAGTGGTTGAGTAAGAATATCTGAGGGCAATATTTTGCCTCTCTTGCCAGATCATCCCACGGTCCGTCAGTTCTCTGTATTCTACTGGGAGTAGAGTCATTAGCATCCTTAAGTCTGTTTAAATTAGAGAGCCAATTTCAGAAAACTTCCTGCTCTGAAGAATGTCAGGGTTTTTGTTCTAGGGTCTTCAGTTGGCTGGATGGGGCCTATCCACATCAGAAAAGGCAATCTGCTTTACTTATTTCACCAACTTAAATGTCTATTTCATCAAAAATGCACTCATAGAAATACTCAGGAACTTAACATTTGACCTTAACATCAGAACTTGACATTTGATCAAATATTGGGGCACTGCAGGACCCAGTCAACTTGACACTTAAAAGTAACCATCACATCCGATCTGTATTAGCAGTGTCTATTAAATAATATGAGGAGGTCACATTTTGTTTTTAGACATACGTAGATATGTTAAATTTATTTTGCTGTATAACAAACAAGCATAGTGTTTTATGTCAACCCACATTAATTGTCTCATAATTTTCTTGATGAGGAATCTGTGCACATCTAAGCTGGGTCTTCTGCTCAGGGTTTTTCATGATTAAAAATCAAGATATTGAGCTCTGACCAGAGAGCTCAGAGCAGCCATCCCAGACACCAAAAGTTTGTAGTTTGGATTTCCAACTGCTGTTCAGGGTACATTCCTAGGTGATGGGTTCAGTTATGATTGGGGCATATACAGGAGGCAACCAGTTGATGTTTCTCTCTCACATCTATGTTTCTCTCTCTCTTCCTTCTCCTCTCTCTAAAATCAAAAAATATATCCTCAGGATCCTCAGGTAAAGATGAAAAAATTAGATATTCATGGGGCTGTTTTCTTAAGCTTTGAGAAAGCATCGCCTTCAAAGCTCATTCCAGTTGTCGGTAGAGTTGCCTTCGGCTGTAGCACTCGGACTCCAGCTTCTTACTGTCTGTCAAATGCAGGTCACCCAGAGATCCTGTAGTTCAAGTGCAGTTACCCACCACTTGAACTTCTCTACAAGAAGTTCACAACAAAACTATTTATTTCTTCTTATTCTGTAAATTATTCAGTGATATAGCAAAAGATCCATCAAATAGTTTGTAAGATCTGCGGGCCACATAAATGTTATAAATTTTGAAGTAGCACACAGTTAAATAATTACAAGAAATAGTGAAGTTACTCTTGGGAGGAAGTCTGGATTCTAACCATAAATATCTCAATAATTGAAAAGTAGCCTAGAGGAAGGTTTACTGTGAATTTAGACTGACATGTGTTCAGTGAAATATGAGAAAAACTCGGAGAATTTGATAGCACCTACGGCTGGCTTCATGGCCACGCGACCCGTGCGGGGACACAGGGCCTCCCGTTTGGCCTCATCAAGCTTTGTTGTCATCATTTGGAAATGTAAGAACTCATGAACCAGGCACTCCACATCTTCATTCCGTACTGGGCTCCATACTTTATGTGGCTGGTCTTGGTTCTATTACAGCTGAGAGAAAATGGGGACTTCTCACATGGGTAAAATGTGAATGGGTCTTCAATAAGATGGGAATCAAGGATTTTTGTTTGTTTGTTTTGACAACCTATACGTCATTAATGACTGACTTAGCAAACATCTATGAGTAAAAAAATTAAGAGTGAAGCCATGTTGTAATAAATTGCAATATAGATTTTAAGAAAATTTACTGTGAAGGAAAGTGAAAAGAAAAAGTAAGAGAGCACATGAAGAAAAAGAAATACGGATCCTGCTGGAATGTGCAGGGTACAAACCCAGTAGAGGGGCGGAAGCTGAAGATTCAGTCAAACAGAACTTAACTAAAAGAATGAGGTCCATGAAAGAAGTTGATGGAATGAGATTAAAGTAGAAGTATTGTTATTTTAGTGGAGAACCACTTTCCTTTAGCAACAGGAAAGACATTGAGTTACCCAAATTCGGGCAGAATTTTAGATGGGGCCCTGAGAAAATGGTATAATCCCAATATGAGAGCCTGCATGTACCAGGTAATCAGTTCTGATTGTGAAGACTGGCGGGACATTGAGAAATGTCTAGAAGACATAAAATCATCACTGAAGAAAGAGAGTGGTGGAAGATACAGTTTACTAGGTAAAATATGGAACTACCACTGAACATTAAGTACCTCTCTGCCCACTCAAAGGGAAGAAATGGACAAGAGCAAAGCTGAGCTTTAGCCTATCTTTGTTCACATTATCACAAGGTAGCCCTCTGGTTGAGGGCTCAGGGCGCAGGACTTGCTGAGTGCAGGCTGGGTTTCAAGCTTACTTGCTTCCTCCCTCTCTCCCCTTGGTCAGTGGCAGTGAAAGAAAAAAGAACAAATTACTTCCTGGAAATATGGCCCACCCTCTGAAACCCACCTCTGAAGCACAGAGTATGTCAAACACTTGTATTCTTAACTTTACATCGAATTTGAGAACCAATCCCAGTTGGATTCCACAATTGTAATAATATAAGAAGAAATGGAATGTCTTTAATGAGCAATAAGAAAATAGATCTTTCAATGAGATTATTCTAATAATAAGATAGGAAAAATAAAAAAAAATAGTTAAGAAAGCCTGAGTATTTACAAATCTTGAGCAAAAGTAGTTGTCCTTTCTATCATCATTGTCTTTCCTTACAGAAAATTGCTTAAATAATTTTCTTTTTAATCTTCTCCTACTTGATGTTGGTAGTAAAAGATATATTTAAATACTTTAACCACAGTTAAATACTTTAACCACAGTCAGACTGATAAAGTATATTAGAAAATATATTTCACCATGTTTTTTTAATCAGCAAATTTTTAACCCAAATTATGCCTTTTCTTTATTTTAACATAAAATAAGAATTTGATCTTTTTTCTGGATATGACTGGTTAGCCATAGATATTTAATTTTGATTCTGGGTTTTTACCTACTGGGTTTTATTTATTTATTTATTTGCATTTTTAACATTTCATTTCCGTATAATTCACCACCTAAAGGACTCATACATCATAGTGTACTGCTCATAAAGTAAACGCATCTCTGAAATCTACCATGGAGTGTAAAAAAAAAGTCTTAAAGAAGTCTCACAACCAGCACCCCAGAAAACCAAGTCACCTGAATTGTTCCCCTATTCTCTTCCCTCTAAAGGTAGCCACTACACTGATGTATTATGCCATAAATACGTTTTTCCTGTTGGAACATTGTAAAAATGGAGTCATGCCACATATTTTATCGCTACTTTCCTCCACTCAATATCTGCTTTGCAATTACACCACGTTATAATTGTAATTGATTCATTATGCATGTTTACCAGTATTCCATTTTATGAATCACTTATCTGTTTTCCCCTCTACATTTGAATGCATTAAAGACAATTCAATGACAAGCATACATATCTTCGGTTGCACATGTGAGCACATTTTTGAGGGGTGAAGGCATTTCCAAGACAAGGCTGGAAGCTTTCTCACATTTTTACCTTCTAGGATTACATAGTAACATACTGAAGTTTAAAAATTCTCACATATAAGTATATGGTGGGTTTCTTGGTTCTGTGGGATTGGATAACAAGGTAGAGGCCATGGGCCAACCCATTTTGTCCAAGATCCTGAAAGGCAGCATTCACTAATAGCCATTTTTTTTTCCTTTCAACCCCCTGAGAGATGTGATCCATAAAACATAGCAAAACTTTGAATCATGTTGTGGAGGTAGGAAAGTCATACACAGGAAGTGAGCTGAAAAGCAATGATAATTCTACTTCTTAGGTTATTTTATAAAAAGTATGTATGGTATTTGTCTTTAATATTTTATATAAATATACCATGAAAATATTGAAATATCTTTAGGGGAACAATAAGGATTAGGGTTTAAGATTTAGTAAGAAAAACATTTTGTTTTAATTGCACAAATGAAGGAAGTTTACTTAATTTTGGGACATATCCACTCTGCTGACAAAATATACATCTAAACTTTCACTTCTTGTTACTAACTAAACGAATATAATGCATAAAAAGTAATCTTAAAATAATTAAGATATGATTTATTTTTCCCATATAAGAAAACAGCAGTTGGTAGAGTTGCATTTATGTGAGTCTCAGAAATGAGTGTCATTTTAATTAGGTAATTACACATAATTGTAATTATACACATGGAATTATAATTATATATTATTTGAATTATACTATACATTTTGTAATTATACAGAATTTTAATTATACATTTGTCATAAAATCTTAGAAGTTAGAAATAACATATCTATGAATTCATCCAGTCAATCTCTTCAGAGTTCTGCCCAGAGATTTTTCTTTTCCCAAGAGTTATTCTTATTCTTCCAATGAGCTCAATAAATAATCAGACTGATCTGTGCTTAGTAATCTTTCTTTATAGTCAGTCAGTAGGTCGATGATTTTTGTTGACCTGTTAAAGCCTCCTATTATGCCCCTCAGAATGTGTTGTACATCATGCTGTGACGTGTTTATAAAAAATTTCATGTGATGACTTCTCATGTAGAGAAAGGGAGGGTCTATGAACTGAAACTCCATGAGAGATTCCTTTTCCAAGCCTGATTGGTACTTCTGGTGTTGACCATCAGAATAGACACCTATAGACGAGTTGCTGAGGGACTGTGACTTCCAACCTCCTTAGCTCACGTTATAGCTGGCCTTGACTAGGTTGGAAATTGGCTTTCCTTCAGTACTGAACTGATGACACAGCTGCTGGAATACTATGGTGCAGATAAAGAGGTCGAAATTGATGCTACCTTCACAACCACTAAAACAGCATTGACTCTATATGCTGGGTTTTGGCATCCAGATCATTGGGCAGATACTTTTAACTTGAAAATAAATTGAATACGTAAGTTAAAGCTTTCCATAAGCAGCATTAACTTACATGATCAGCATTTTCTTAGAAATCACCTCAGGGCTGACCGACCCTAGCAGTAGAGTTGCAGTATTTGCACATGACTGAACTGTTCTTTTGCACTATGGCTAAATTAGAAATAGATGCAACTTTCCTTTCAGTGAGAGGCCAAGTAAGCAAATCTCTGCTGCTGCCTCTGTCTCTCTTCATCTAGATGTGTGTAAGTGCATGCTTTTATATTTATATGTATATAGCGTGTGTGTGTATACATGGGCATTATGGATGAGAAGTTATTTTTCTTTTCTGGGAACATCTGTTTAGGGTTATCTACCTACCTACCCACCCATCTACTTACCTACCCCTCTCCCTATATATTTATCCATCTAACCATCTTAAATCACAATTACCATCCAGTGGAAATTTATGTAAACTGTAAACCCATGCCTTAATTTCTCCAGTAGAAAGAACAGAGGTGTCCTGCTGACAGCATTTGTAGTGATAATTACTAAGAAAGCACTTAATCAGGAAAGTCAAATTATGTCTCTTCTATTTGTTATCAATAGATTTTACCTCCTAATAGGCTTCTGTTACCAATAGGATGTGTTCTATCTGACAGTGTGTGAAAAAGAATGAGCTTTGGATCCAAGAGAATATCTCTAACATTGAATAGCTTATATAATCAATTTAAGCCATCATTTCTTCATCTATTAGTTAATGTTGTTTATACTTTCCTTTCTAAAGCTTAGATGAGCATTTTCTCTAAACCACTTAACAGAATGTTTAGTGCAAGGTAATTGTTCAATTAATGTTGATTTTATTCCACGTTCCTTGTCAGCATATTCTGTTCAAGCCTGACTTATGAGTTCTGTCCCTGACTGAGCCACGTGTCTTGTTATCTGCTGCATTCTGAATAACTGAACACTGTACAGGATGTCTACAGTTATGTATACCCTTGGTAGCCATTAGCATTTACTGTGCATCAGGCAACTATGTGCTAATGATTCAAATACAAAAAAAAGTATGCTTTGGATATGCTTGTATTTTAGTGAAGAATTTGGTCCTAAGCCTAAGATGAGCAAACATCAAGACTGCAAATATGCCTCATGCATGGAAATAAGATAATAGAAACATAATATTTACATCATTAGGGATGTGGTCTATATTTGCCAAGACAGTTTCCACTTTCCTTTCTGTAAATTAGGGATAATGATGATACCTGCCCCATAGGACTCTTGTGCGGATGGAATGAGTTAATATTGTATGAAGCAATGCCTCACATAAAGTCTAAATAGTTAGAGCAAGAAAGAATGTTGGCTTCAACTCCTGGATTAAGGCTTTTAAGAATTAACATAAATTAATAAAATAGGGTCATTGAACCAGGCACCAAGCCAGGTAATCTGATCTTTCTAAATTGTTTCATTTCCGAGCCTCTGAAGCACTCCTGATTTTTCCCAACAAATAGTATATGTGTATAATTTATAAAAATAACTTATTATGAGATCTCAGAGTTGCCTCTTTCTACGTGACTTAGATGTTGGCTAGGATGCTTTTAGTTTTATAACTCAGTGTTGTATGGCATGAAATGCACACAGTGCCAGTAGTATTTTAAGTGTCTTGTGAATATTAGTCAACTACCTGGAAAGTGCACAAGCAGCAGGATGAGAAATTTGGAAATTAATTCTGGTTGTAGTATATTATTCTACACTGCCTACAATATGAATCCAAGAGGAGCTTTATTCCTTTAGTCTTTTCCTTTTATCTATCTGAGTTTCTTAAATTTCAGTCCAAAATCTCTCTTCTTTCCCCATACACTTGGGATGACCATCTTAGTCACAGTCATAGCTCCAAAGACACATGTCCCAAAAGTCTGTCTCATTCACAGTGTATTTCTAATAGTCTCTACAAGAATCACTAATATGTTAACAACTTTAAATATACATATGTGTATTTCATACATATTTCCTAGGTTGCACTGCCATATTTCCATCGCATACACCATAGGCATCTTGAATTCATTTTGTCCAAAATATAAATCATCACTACTTTTTTCCCTTGAACCTAATATATTTTCTATTGTATTTAATAGCACTGTCACTCATACTGTTGCCTAAGGCGATTTCTTGGAAATTGTTCTATATTTTTTCTCTCTCCTTCTCAAACATAAGTCTCCTTCCTATCTCTGACTGACTCACTCCAATTGCACTGAGGCTGTCTTCTGGCCACACTAGCTTTGTGAAAATTAGGATGCCACACTGCTGGTCTTCATCCTTCCAGTCTGTCCACTGCCCTCTCAACCCTCCACAATCTGTCAAGACCATTTTACTAAATACAAATCTGATTCTGTCACAGTCCTATCAACATTGCTTCTTCTCCCATTTCCTGCAGGTTAAAATATAGTTTCTTAGAAAGTCTGTAAAAACTCCATGATCCAGTGCTACTCTACATGTTTTACATGTTCTATAGTAAAAACCACCACAAAAAAAAAAAGTGCTCCAGGCATTCTGGACTGCGTGACCTATACCAAATGAGACTTGTCCCATCAGACCTCCTGCTCTACTCAGGTTTTCCCTTAGCCTCCAACACTCTCTTCTGCTTTTATTGCATCTTGTTCCTCCTTTAAAACCTGATGGAGGGTCTCCTACCCTGGGAATCCTCTTTTAGAGGCTTACGAAATGTTTGCAGTTGCATTATATGTTCTCCGATAACTACTGGAACATCATTCCAATGTGGAAAATAGCATAAATTGCAGTTATATATTCATGGATTTCATCCCATCTTTTCTCTGAGTGGTTTGAAAGCAGAGATATAAGCCTTTGTTTGGATAGGATTTGGTGCATTTGGAAATACAGGAGTGAAACCTAGGATGTGGGTCTGAAATATACATATCTGAAGGTCATTACTACATTAGTGTTTATTGTAGAGACCATGAGTGATACAATGTGGATGAGACAAAGTTTTAGAACTTGCATCCTTGAAGCTCTGATTGTGATTACAGCAGTCATCCCAAGTGTATAGAGAAAGAAGTGTAATTGAGGCTAGTATTTAAATATGTAATAATTATTTTTAAGCAACACATCCTAATGATAATAGAGATGTTGTTATTTGTGTTTTGCAAAAATACAATTAGGGCATAAAATCCTGGTTCCAAAAATTTAATGTTATGTGTAAATGGCAAAAAAATTGTATTTGAAGGCAAATTTTAATTTTCTCTAAAATGTTTATAACCTCTATTAACTTTAGATTGACTAAACACATGAATAAATACAGTAACTACAGCAGTTTTTAAATCTCAGTTTGTAAAAATTCACACCCAAAACTTTCTCAGAAAATCCCTAGACTGGTTATTAGAAGGCACGAGAAGGAATCCCATTCATAGCTGCCACAGAACTAACCGAGGTGGTCTGTAAATGGATCAGTGAGGTGTCAGCCTCCCAGACCACATCCTGTCTAAACGACCTCACAGACTAGTAATGAAAGACACCCTCTGTCAGCAGTAGTCATGGAGTTGTTATACACTTTTTGTAGAGCAATTATTGAGACCCCAGTGTGCACAGAATCCTACCTGCAATGGCTCATGTGAGTTCACCCGTCTCGTGCAAGGCTGTACTTGAATTATGAAAAATCGTCCACTTACACTGAGTTTTAGGCTCGAGGTATTTTTAAAAGTCACTGTTATACTTTTGGTTTTCTTCTAATGCACCTCGACTATGCCAACATTTATGGGTAAAATTACAACAAACATTTGGGAAAGAAAATAAAATAAAGTCAGCCACTCTGTACTCACTTTCCCCATCTTACATTCCCTTTTCTAAGCCTCCCACTTAAAGATTTCAATTTACTTTTTCAAATTATAAACTGATTTGATCTTTACCATTTAATACAACTCAGTGTCCGGGTGGCTAAAAACGCTTAGATTTAAAGTCGATAATCTATTAGCACATTTAAAAAATACATTCTGCAATCTCAAGACTATATCATTTGATAATGATAGTTTTCATTAGTAAAATAAATACAAGGTTGCTGAAATGAATGCAGGATATAGCCTTTGGGAAAGGAAATCCAGTAAGAAAAACAGAATTACATTTATTTGGAAAATGCATTCAAGTTAGAAAATATTGGAGAAAATAAAGTAAAACTTGGATGAGTAGTTAACAATAAAATTGAGAGAAACTAGAGTTAAATTGAAAACAGTATTTGGGAACAGTAGATGTTAAAAATGCTGAAGGTTGAGAGCTAATTTGAATTATCCACATGGTATGCACAAGGTGGAACAAAGATAGGCTTACGGTTGTGAGTACAGGAAATGCAGATTTTATTACTGCATCATGTTATTAATTACAGTATCATTTTCCATGCAGACACCTGTAAACCTACTTTGGCCCCCCACTGTATTCACACGTTATGACTTTACGTGGTACCCAAGGTACAGTTCTGCCTATAAGTACTCCTCTAAGGTAGGACACGTAATTTCCCCTCCAAATTTATATTGTTCTCTTTGTTGACAGAACTGAGGGAATTTGCAACTTATTTATAATTATACATGTCATTATTTCTAGGTTTAAGAACTTCTACAATGTTGCTTGTAGAGTGAACAGTGATGCCTGATACAGACAGTTCCTAAGGGACAGAAATAAAGGCCTCTATTTAAGTGGAGAAAGAAGGAAAGAAAAGAGAATTTTCATATTTCCTCTTTATGAGTTTAAGATAGTCTGCTCATCTTTGTTCTAAGGGTGTCTCCTCCAGATCCCACTTTTTATGTATAAAACTGACTTCTTTATTCTGTTCACAAATGACTGTGTGGTTAAAGAAAGATAAAGTTATCTTCCTTAATAAACTGTACAACTTCTAATTAGCTAAAGTCATTTTATATATCTAGATTTGCCTAAAATCTGTGGGTTGCTGTGCACTAGCAATCTCAGCTGGAGCAGCAGCAAATATAGCCCATATATACATTGAGACTCTCCTACCGTCACGCCAGCCCTTAAGTATAACAATAATTGTCATCGCCTGCGTGTCTTTACAAAAAGAAAAACAAGCAGAGGAAAAAGTCCTTTGTCAGGAATATACAGAAAATGTTACTGTATAAAGTGATATTTTCCCTAGTTAGCTATAAAACAAGATTAAGCACATGTTTTCCTTTATCATCAATACACTGTGTTAAGGCATAGTATATTGACTAATGAATATGATAATGCTACTTACAAAAGAAAGACTCAGAAATTCTGATTTTATATTAAATAGCAATATACAACTATGCACATATTTTTGGAATTTACTTTCCAAATCAGGCAAGTTAATGAGGGGGTTAATCGACATCTTTAAGAAACTATTTATACTACTGTTTAATAAATTCCACCTCTGGCACTAGAGAACTATTAGTCATCATTTCCCCATGAATGCACTATTAAAACACCTAGTAAATTGCCTGGTACATGTTAATTGCTCTATAATGGCTGGGAAAAAATTCACCTGAACCAGCTTATTCTGCAGGAATTTCTGTCATGATATCACAAAAAGGTATTCACCTGCCTAGTCCAATGGGCATGTGTAAACTGAACAATACTCCAAATATTAAATGATGGATAATGGACAGAAACAGGCAGATAATGTTGCCCATACACTGAAATAGCCTCCTGGAAGTCTTTGTGGTATCAAATATTAGCAAGGACCTACTCGGGATCTTCAAGGAGTGGTCAGCCTGACAAGATTAGAGCAATATGGAATCCAGGGCAGCAAATTCATACTTTGCCTTGCCTCTATTTACTACTGGCTTTCACATACCTCCTTGTATGCAAATGGTAGTTCCTGGCATTGATGTTAACCTGTTCACTGTGTTAAAAAATCTCTTGTAATATCTGGGTGTTTCTTTCTCCCTAGTGTACCATTCCTCATATAAATACCACGTATCCTTTGGGGAAGAACTAGAGAGATTATTGTTGCAAACATTTTGTATTATGCCATGATTCTTAAGGTAGATTAGCCTCTGCAATTGATTGTCTCCGGTATAAGAAATGTCTGAGACAGAGGAATATATGAAAGATTGTGATTCTCCATTGGAGCTGCTGCTATCAACCTTCTAATCATCCACTTTTTAAAATCAAATGTATCAATTGTTAGTTTTGGCTGTCAATTCACATTTTCCCAAGGAATAGTATGATCAATTGGCTGCTGTTATAGATTTCTATGGGTCAGAGTCCTTGATTTCAATCTGATCCCAGAGTCTCTTAAGGTAATTATGTCTGCTCTGCCTCTGGTGGTTACGAACTGCCACCTGACCCCCCCTTCCAGAATTCCATCTCCTTACCTGATGAGAGCCCAGGCCCACAGCCACATCACATCATCTCTCACGTGGTTGACAGAGCCCTGAACTAGGCACGAGTGCTTTGGTAAAGCTTCAAAGCTGGCCTTCTCTCTAGTGTGCTAGGTTTATGATAAAAGTTTCCTATTGCAGAAGATAAAGTGTGTGTGTGTGTGCGTGTGTGTGTGTGTGCGTGTGTGTGTGCGTGTGTGTGTTTTAATGCTTTCATGGAGGCATTTTGACATGCTCATTATGCCCTGAGTTGGTAATTAGCCAACATGATTGCTTAGTTTGCTGTATTCAGAGCACTAATTGGACGTGACAAAAACCAACAAACTCCTTCTTTCTAATTACTATTTTCTCATATTTATCTAATGCTCATAATTTTTCACAAGCCCACAGATGCCCTTTCATACAAATCCCATCCAAAACACCTATAAGCAGTCTTAGCATCAGAGTATAGTGCTACAACACAGCAGGGGGAAACGATATCTCACTTACTGTGGACAATACTGCCCTAATGTAACCTGGCCAGAGAGGGACCTAATTCCAGAGTCCCATTCGGAGAGCCCGATACCTGGCAGCATGTCTGCAACCAGCTGTCCTAATGTGGGTTCCCAAGAAGGAAATGCTCAGACAAGGATTTATGCGGCAACACACAGGAACTGTTCCAGGAGGAGTCTGGGGTACTATGAGAGCAGGAAAGTGAGACTTATAAGCTAAGGAAAGTATGCAAAGTTTCAACAGCAAGCACAGTTTCAGAGGTGGTAACTTTGAGGCAATCGTACATTGGAATTTGGGAGACAATGTAGATCCTACATAAATTGCACTAATGAGTAGGAAGCTAGAATATTTATATCCCATCTCTTACCAGTTGTTATTGAAGGGATGTTTGCTGGGGAACATGCATCCTCTGTCTCTTAAGGCTCTTAGTATATATACATGCTCACAGTGATCTCTGGGCAGCTAGCAAACGTCTCTGATAGAAGCCAGTGCCAGCTCTTGAAAGCAAAAGCACACTGGAAATCTGAGTAAGTGAAAACAGTACAGGCATCCGAAGTAATCGCCGATGAAGCATTGAAACCATCTGCTATCACAATATTTAAAGGTCTTTGGAAATTTCTCAATTTTCCAAAACTCCAACACTCTCAACAGGATATGACAATATTTCCAGTGGCTCTAACTCACAGTGCTTTAAGATAAAGTTGTTTTTCTAAAGCTAGCACAGGGAACAGCTTATGTACTTGCAGTTCCATATAATTTGAACCAGTCTGATGTTATATTCTGCTTGCCTTAATGTTTTCCTTGTGCCAATGTTAAAATAGATGTGCAGCTGAAGTAACCTTGATAAATCATTCAAAATGTGATTTTTCCCCTCAAACTGATACGAGGTAGTACAAAAAATTACCCTTTCAATAAGTCCTGTAAGTGTATCTGTGATAGAAATAATGTTAGCACTGTTTCTGATGCTTAAAACTCAGAAATATTTATTACATAGAAATAATTGTTCCAACTAAAAATAATTACTAAAAGAAATTATACTTCAGCCTACATGGTTGAAATGAAACACGTCTTTCCTACAAGTAAAATAATGGCTGCATTGGCTTGCTTCATTTTTTTGTGTTTGTCTTTGGGCTAGAGGAATGGAACTATCTTTACTCTAAAAGGAGTTGTAAATGTAGAAGTATCTTTCTCTAGGGGTTTCCTAAAGTGGCTACAAAAATAAATTTTGAGTAATTAAAATATCAATATCAATTTTCAGTTTTGTACATCTCTACTACAACATGCGCTTCATTTTGCCAAGAAGTTGCATGATATAAAGAGTGATACTGCATAAGAAAATAGTGTGCTTATTCAGTCATTTGGCATCCACTAGAGAAAACACATTCGTTTTCAATGAAAACATCTACTAGGTCAGAACAGAAGGGGGTTTTTATACCAGCAAGTAAAATACTTGTCAACAACACAATGAAGGAAAGAAAGAGGCACACAGTATAAAACCAAGAACGGGTAGAATTGCATTAGATTTATGTCATGAATAGATAATTGCACTTGAAGAGGCAATTTACTATATGTGACCCCATTCCTCGTCCTTTGTCAAATTCAATTCCACTCACCCAGATGACGTGAGATATTTGTGGGTTCTGTCTACACAGGCAAAGTGAAATGGACATTTGAGCATTTATCCAGTGACTTTAATCAATGTAGGGAGATCCTTTATAAATTCTTGGTCCTTAAGAAAAACAATTTATCTTTCATTAATTATCTGGATAGATGTCTCCAATCTTCTGTAAAATTTGACTTTTCAAATGTTTTGGTAGGCACTAATCAGTTCCTAGAAATTCAGTGTTCATATACTCCATCCTATGAAAAAAAATGAATAATTTAATTTCTTTCCAAAATCTAATTACTTTGCCTGTCTAGTTACATTTTATTCAGTAGTTCACATTTCAGCAATGAGCTAATAGAAGAACTCTACTGGTTGAAATATTTACTTCACTTTTGCCATCCCGTCATTGTGGCAGGAGGGGTGGATGTGAACTTCCAGAAGCAGACATTCCCATCATTGGAGTATCCAGCTGTTCATTGACTTGGCCAATGGTGGTGTCTGCTAACAAACATCTTTGAGATTCCTATTTTAATATAATTTCCGGTACGTCTGTTTATAATAAAAATAAACTCTGATATGTGGTATACCCTCTAATAAGATTGTTAGTAACTGATATCCATAAATATAGACGGTAAACATCTCTGGAACACTGACATGGAGTTTTTCCAAAGGAAGGTAGGGAAGCTATTTGTGCCTATGATGATACTGTATTTTACTCTAACAAAATGTTACTGTCCTTTGAAGGATTAGAATTGTCACATAAGTAACACGATCTTGCTTACCTAGGACATAAACCTAAAGCAGGAAACAGAGAAGTTGCTCAAAGACAAGGAGGGGGAAAAAAAGGATGTGTAAAAATCTTAATTGAAAGGCAACTTAACAGTAATTTACCCCAGCTAGAGACAAAGTCAGTTTCAGATAATTTATACAGATATTGTATATAGATAATTTATAAGGTACAATCCTGAAATGGTAATGACCAACCACAGTAAGTTTATGTCCTTTCCCCTATCCTTTTTATACAATACACTGAGGCCACATTTATGTTTGAGACTGTTAATAAATACATTCCTTTTTGGCCAACTGAGGAGCTGTAGTCTATGGAAGTATATGGCTATAAATAGTTGTGATATGCATCTTCACAAGCTCTTCTAGTCTGTGCAAAATGCTAGTATATTATAGACAGTTGAAATTATTCATATCCTAGTTTTCTCTATGAATTTAAAGTTAATGTGGTTAAAAGTTATAATCAATATATTTAAATATGTCTCTACTGGAAGTAATATGGTAGAGAACTTTTTATGTAACATATACAGAGTGTTTTCTTAAGGAAAAATAAAGAGTAGTTTTGTTCTCACATAAAATGACTGGTTGTTTTTAGAATGGGAAATAGAAGTGAGTAGAACAAAATGTGGATGGATGTATAAAGTTGTAGAAAGTTCACGAAAAGGGAATTCTATTTGTCTTGGTCAAAGCCAGGTGAAATGTAGAAGATTTTTCTTAATGAGTTTTGGCTTTAACTATTGTAATAATGCAAAAGTAAAATTTGTTTTTCTGTTAAAAACCAAAACAAAATTTTCTTGGCTCATTACAGTGTTCTTAATGAGAGGCTGCAAAAGGTCTTCCTTTACCTCTGATTAATAGGCCTAGCCGACAAAGATTCCCTGTCTTATCAGAATTCTTTCCTGTGTTTTATGCTGACCTTTTTCATGTCATTGATTATCCAAGAGAACAAAGTCTCACTGTTGAAAGAGCTAAGGTTCTTTAAAATCATGTCACTGCCTATGTATACTTTGAAATTCTTTTATTGGCACTTGTTTAAATAGGTAGCCAAGTACTGTTTCTCACTAACTCATGATCCTATGTAATCAAATGTCGAGACCATCTGACAACTTTTGATATTTTGCTTTCCCCAAATCAAATCCTGAGTGATATATTTTGCACTTTTAGATTTCCCAAGTGCTCCTGGGAATATCATAAATGATTTGTTCTTTCACCTGGAAAAAAGAGAGATGCTAGAAATAATTAGGTTATTTGATATGAGTTGAATGGGTTCTGTTGTCAAGTCAGAAGAGATTACACCTACCTGGTTAAATTCATATGAGTAAAATGTTATTAATACAAATATTTCAGAGAGCACTTATTTCTAGGGATTTGTCACCACACTGGCTGTTGAGGACCTGTTTCTATTATCAGAGTCCTAGTGATCCTCTGCCTGCTATTAAAAAAGAGTTTAGCATGATCAGTCATAATTTCATTATATTTAAAATATTAATTGGTCACAGTTTAACTTATTTAATTGAAATTGATATATCCTAGTGGTTTTTAAGTGAGGCTCTATATCACTTACAAAGTGTTAATATACAGATGTTTCAGACCTTCTTTAGACTTAGTGAATCTTTTTACCTGATGATCTTGATTGACATTGTCTTGATATATTCTTGATATATTCTTAATGACCTTGATATATTCTTGTTATGGGCTTTGTAGATTCATAATATGTTAGGTCCCTAGATCATTATATAACTGAAGATTTTTCTTTTGTAAAGAGATATGTTCAACTATTTTAATAAATTAGATGTAATATTCACTCTTCTTCAAAAAATAAAAAAAATGTTCATTATGTTTATAGGTATTTTATCTAAAACTTGAACTCTCATTAAGAGCTGCCACTTTTGAAATTTATGATTAGTCAACCACGATGACTTAAAGTTTTTTGTCATCTACAGAAAACTCTTTATTTCACTCTGATGCTTCCCAGAAATACTTGCAAATCAAGTACAGCTGATGGCTTTTTCTTTAACAATAAGTGATTATCTCCAAGACACCTGGAATATGAGTATGCCAGTCAGGTACTCTTGGGCATGGCCTTCTGGTGGCATTTCATACATAAATTTAGAACCACAGCGTAGACTAAATCCGAATTTCCAGAATTTTAGTGTTCATGATACTGCATAGGTGTGCTTTTGCTTGAAAGTCCAAGGCTGAAATGTAGGAAAAACTTGTTTTTTTAGTGGTGATTTTATCTCTTCAGCATTTGTCCACTTAGGGAACTGCTCAGCCTTCCAGAAATTTGAAAGTTAAGCAGATAGGGTCTCTGAAGTAAATTTGAATTATCCAAAGAAATACTTCAAAGCAACCTCCACAAGCTCCAACTACCCTCACAGTCCGAAGCTACCTTATTTTGTAGCTTTCATGGCTTATAGCCTGCAAGATTCCCTTCAATTATGTGACCTGATAAGTTTCTTCCCAATAAATTGTTTTTGCTTATGTTAGATTTGGTTTTTAATTAATGATGTTCATGAAGGGAGCATAATTTTAGTTATTTTATGTCTGATTTTTGATGGATTGTATTTTTATATCTCTGAGTTTAAATATGACATTTTGGTAGTTTTCTACTAAAACAGCCTATATCATTTAGAATTTCACTTGCCTTAAACTAAGAATACAATCCATCACTTGATTTGTGTGTGTGTGTGCCTTTTACGTATGTGGGATCATTATTCTCTCACATTTGAGAGGTTGATTGGGGATTTTGAATTGACATATAGAATGCAGTATGTCATAAGCTTATACTTTTAAAACAATAAATATAGGCTTTAAGTTTCAACCAGAGCATCTGATTTTCAGAACGGTTCATGGGTGTTAGTTATGTGGGAGTTGCCTATATTTAGCTTTTGCTATCTCTTTAACGGAAAGAAGCAAGAGAGAAGGTGTGAAAATGAGCATTGGTTCAGGAAATTAGCTCTGTCTGCCATAAACCCTTTACCAGGTAACCCATCTCTGCTCCCTTCTTCCATTCCTTCAGTGCTAAGAAAATCTGTGTTTGGTTGGTTTCTGTCTAATTTAGAAAGACTTTCTTTAGCAAATGCTGATGGTAGCACACTTCACAGAGAACAATCCTTTAATAATGATAGTTGTAGTCAGGCTAGGAACACTGAAGGGGGTGTAGGAACAGCTTTGTGATTGTTTTGGATTGAGGCCCAAATGTCACGTGCTTCAGTCAGAATTATATAAAATAAACGATGCTGAGTGTGTTCCAGTACTCAGCCCAGCAAACTCCCTCTCGGAACTTGTCCCTTTCCACTGCTATTGCCCCATTCCAATGTATTTTCCACAGGGCAGACTGACAAAGCTTTCTGGCTAAAATTCTGGTTCTATTACCTCCTGATGAATATCTTTTTAAAAGCATAGCCCTGGCTGGTGTAGCTCAGTGGATTGAGCGTGGGCTGGGAACCAGAGGGTCCCAGTTCGATTCCCAGTCAGGGCACATGCCTGGGTTGTGGGCCAGGTCCCAGTGAGGGCCATGTAAGAGGCAACCATACATTGATGTTTCTCTCCCTCTCTGTCTCCCTCCCTTCCCCTCTCTCTAAAAATAAATAAAAATAAAATCTTTTCAAAAAATAGAAAAAAATAAAATAAAAACACGCACTTGTCCTCTGGGTAACGCCCAAACTCATTTTCATCATTTATGTATGCTTCTCTACCATCAAGCAGGAATAATATTCATGAAAATTAAGTTCACAAATTTGGAAAACTAGAAAACAGCAAGTCTAAAAGAAAGACTAGACAGGGCAGCCACGGAAAAGTTTAAAACCTAAGATGTCATCTATAACCAAGAAATTTTCAGGAGGTATAAATTTTCTCCAGGGCCATGCAGGAACAAAAACCAATAGGAAGAAAAACAAACACATAGGAATCTATTTAAGGTAAGTAATCTCACTTAGACATATTATACACTATTAAGTATACATTCCATATTAAAATAAACACCTGTGTTATCTGGAAGATTTGTATTCCGAGAGAGATGTTTTGAAATGCAGATCTTGAATAAAGTTCTATGGAAATTACATTGGCATTAAAATCAAATTGCTGAAAATATGGAAATCAAGAAAATATCACATAAAACTAATGCAATATTTTTATGAAAATTTATAGTACAGTATATATACTAAATAGAGCAATGGTGTAACAAACAAGATTATGGAAAAAATTGGGGCTGCAATGCACCACAGAAAGAATACTGGATTATATGTCTAAATATCTGATTTTCATATCGGTTCAGACACTGTCTAGTATCACAGCCATATAAAGGCAAAATAAAAAACCTTTCTTAAATTTATTACTTATCTGAAAGAAGCATAAAGTTGTAAAAGAATGTGAATAAATTTGGAGTCTGACAGGTTTTTCAAATAATCTCTTTATCACTCACTAGACATATAATTTTAGCAAATTACTTCATTTCTTTAACCATATTTTCTAATCTATAGAAGTAGTAATAATAATTTAAGTTTATTAAATATCGGTCTCCTCTTTCTTCTATAAAACAGAAATGACAGTTATGGTTTTAATTGGCACCTCTCTGATGGCTAGTGATGCTGAGCAGCCTTTCATATGTGTGTGGGCCCTCTGTATGTCCTCCTTGGAGAGAGTCTGTTCAGGTCCTCTGCCCACTTTTTGATTGGATTGTTTGCCTTCCTGGAGATGAGTTGTGTGAGTTCTTTATATATTTTGGAGATTAAACCTTTGTCCATTGTGTCATTGGCAAGTATGTTCTCCCATAGAGCCGGTTCCCTTTGAATTTTAATGATGATTTCTTCAGCTTTGCAGACGAGTTTTCATCACCTCATACCTGTCAGAATGGCCGTCATTAATAATGAACAAACAAGAATTGCTGGTGAGGTTGTGGAGAAAAGGGAACCTTACTGTACTGTTGGTGGGAATTCAGACTGGTACAGCCCCTATGGAAAACAGCATGGCATTCCCCCCCCTAAAAAAAAAGTGGAACTGCCTTATGACCCAGCAATTCCACTGCTGGGAATAAATCTAAGAATTCCAAAACACCAATACAAAAAAAAAAAAAAAAAAAAAAGTATGCACCCTGATGTTTATAGCAGCACTATTTGCAATAGTCAAGTGTTGGAAACAGCCTAAGTGTCCATCAGTACATGAATGGATTAAAAAACCTGTGGTGCATCTACACAATGGAACACTACATGACAGAAAGAAAGAAAGAAGGAATTCCAACCCTTTGCAGCAGTGTGGATGCACCTGGAGACTATTATGCTAAGTGAAATAAGCCAGTTGATGAAAGACAGCTATCATATGATATCACTTATAAGAGGAATCTAATGAACAAAATAAACTAGAGAGCAATACAGAGCCAGAGACATGGAAACAGGGAACAGACTGACAGCTGCCAGAGGAAAGGGGGGAGGAAGGGAAGGCTGGAAAGAAGGGGAAGGGAGTAGTCAAAGAACATGTATGAATGACCATGGACATAGACAACGGGGTGGGGATGGACTGTGGGAGTTGGGGATGGGGTGGGACAGAGGAGGGAAAAGGGGGATTGGGAAAATGGTCATAGAATAAAGAAGAATAAAATAAAAAGAGAAAAGAAAAAACATTTATATTTTGCTTAGGGATATCACAGAAATGATGTGAGTTGAATATAAATTTAAAATGTTCCTATTAATTTTAACAATATAAATTAAAAAAATTGCTCATTATATACTAGTTTTATTTTCTTAAAGATTCTGCATTATCATTCACAAATACACCTCTTCCTGACAATCAACAGTTAAAAACTATGACTGAAAACTAGAGTTTTAGAGGTTGTGACATACAAGGAAATCGGGGAGTTAAGTAGACATGCATGGTTTTGTCAGCCATAAAGAACAGTTTGGACATTTTCCAGAGGGCAAGCAGGTCCTTTTAAGTGTGTATTAATGAGAAATATGATGATAATTATAATTCAGAGAGATTTATCTACATGCTATGTAGAAAACAGATTGTACTCTGAAAATTCTGAGGCCAGAGGCAAATGTAGTGGATGTGGCATAATCCAGTAAAGAAATGACAATATCCAAAACTAAAAATTGGAATAGAAATAAAAGATATGGATCCACAGTCCTGGTGACTGACTGGAAATGGAAAGTTGAGACGAATAAAAAAGAATTCTATGATGGTTCCAAAACGCAAACTTTCAAGGTGGCATTTTGGAATTATTTAAATCACTTGCCAGACAAAAATAGCAAGTATCATACTGCAGGAAATAAAAGGTAAGAACTATGGATATTTCCTAGCCTTGCTACTCACAGCATGGTCCACGGACCGGCAGCATTGTGTGCCCTGGGAGATTTATTACAGATTCAGAGTCATGGGCTTGACCCTAAAGCCACTGGATCCAAATCAGAATTTTCTCACAATTCAGCTGACCTAGGTGGTCATTGGAAACAAAGGACAGAACTGGAGGTAGACCCTGCCACTGTCACTCACACTCACTTGAGACATTTATGTTTCCTGCCTCTGCAACATGAGGCTCTTCAGACCTAGACATGCTGGTTTCTGAAAACGGGGTAGAAACTTACACCAGCGGACACCGTATGCAGTCCACTAAAATTAAAGCTGCCGCTATAATGCTCACGTCGGGCTCTTGTGAGAGTAAACATATAGGTAAAGTAAGGAGTTCCTTTTCGGTCCAAGGAAATAGCCTTCATTATTATGAAAGAGCAAATTTTTTTGCCACAAATAAAAAGTGAGCAGTGAGAGTACTTCAATTCAGTGCTTGGATGCGTCGTTTCAGCGGCGATGCCCTGAGAAAACAATGTAGTCAGTTGTTTAAAGCTGCCAGGGATAAAGATCTAGGTTGCCCGCTGAACAAGAACACTAGACCAGCAGGCGTGGTGGTGAGAGTGAGGAATTTGAGAATAGTAAGGAATTTTAGATGATGGATACCAATTAAAGACTTGAGATCAATGGCATCAATCAACAGGGAACATTGTTTGGCTCGAAAAAGTATATTTTGTCTGTTTAAAAATGTTATGAACACCGACTACCTTACAAAATCAGGATAGCACAGTGTATACTACACTGATGTGGTGTATATGACTGGCCCTATGTGGGGCAAAGGTGGATTATGACAGATCCTGTTTGACCCGCCCACATCCTCTTCCCATTTCCATTTCTACATATGCTGGCCCAGCTTCCAGCTGTCAGCATTCATGTGTCTTTCCCTGGAGATTTTTCTCTGCACTGTACATCTCTCTGTCTGCAGACAGGCAAGTATTGGGGAAGGATTAACAACTTGGGAAGTAGTCCCTTACAAAGCCATGAATAAATATGCAGCTCTGGTTATACTACACTGAGTCATACACTCTACCATGGCTCTAAGAATGACCCTGAAGAATTTATCTCCCGTTATTCACAGTGGTAACTTATCTGTTTATGCCTTTTTTGCAGGGGGCCTTCATTACCATTCCTATCTCCCTCACACTAACCTACTACTGTTTCCTGAGATCCTCTCTCACGTAACAGCTAGCACCCAAATCATTGTATCTGGGAACTCTAAGATGGATGCCATCAGCATATGATTACATTGGTTCATTAAGTTAGAAAAAACTGCTTATGGAACTTTGTAAATTATAGAGGACCAAAGACAGATTCATAAGAATCACAAACATTTGGAGAAGAGATGAAGGAAAATGTTTCTAGGAAAAGGCAGTTAGAAAAACAGGAGAAGAATTGTGGGAATTTGCTCTCAAAGAGCTAGAAGAAGGGAATGAAGGCAGGAAATAATCACAATGCCAAGTATTTCAGAAATGTTAAGTATTTTAGTAAGTAAAATTTCCATTGTTTTCATCACATTGATCATTTCTGTGGCATGTGTAGGCGGTGGTCAGATTCTGGTACATTTAAGACGTCAGTGGAAGGGACTTAGAAGAGGTTAATTTGGTGGATGAATGATAGGAAAGGGCAGTGGGGAAAAGTAAAAGTTTTGGGTAAAGGAATTGTACAAAAGAAACTCTGAGGAGAGGAGGGTAGTGAAAATAGAAAACTAATGATTGACTGAAGAACATTTGACTTTGGGAGGTTGGCACACAATGCAATATGATGTATTCTATAAGTGTGCACTTAAAACCTATAACATTTCAGTAACCAATGTCACTCCAATACATTTAATTTAAAAATAAAAATAAACAAAATAAAAGAGAAAACTAATCATTGAAAAATATAAAGGAAGAGCAGCAGGGTATCAATTCAGAGATACCTGAGTGAGCATACAGTATGATGAAGTAAAAAATGCGAACGGGTAAGAGTTGAGGGCCGGGAACTGAATACTTGAAACTAAACTTTAAGGAAAGAGAGACTAGAAAACAATTTTTTTTTTCCTGTCAAATGGAAGCAATTATTTTGTGACTTGCAATCATAGAAACCTGAACTTCAACTCTCTTCAAGGTGCAGTAAGATAAATAAAAGGCCCCCTTCAAATAGAGGAATCACAGGAAAATGCATAATGAGAAGATATATTTTTTGACCTGAATTCCAGGTATTCATTATCAAAATAGCCTAGACTTATGAAGTAAATAAAAGCTCTCCACTTAATTAAAGCTGGAGGAGCCATGGCCTGAGGGGAGCCATGAGTAATTGGCATTTGCCAAAATTACTCCAGAGAAGTCAGACACATAAAGGAGTCAAGTAATTTATGTAGGATTTGGGTGCTAATTAATAGTTTGATAATCTATATTCTAGGTTTACTGATTGTCATTGTTTTATTTAACTTTCACTTTTCACTTATTTTTACCTAATGAGGTTTTTTTAAATTGTAAGTTGCAACCTGCAAACAAAAATTAATGATTCATATCTATTGATTTTGATGTATTACCCTAAAAACACGTGTTTAACCACTACTCGAGAAAGAAATAACACCTTGCCAGGAACCAAGAAGCATTTTTCTTTCACCTTTCCATCAATATCCATTCCTTAGCCCTCTAGGGTGACTACTATCTTCAAATTGCTATTCTAAAACTATACTTCAGGACAGTCTGATATTTTCCTTAAGGAGAATCATATAGTACAGATTTCTTTATATATGATATTACTTCTTATATCCAAATATAAGTTTCAGACTAATACTGTTGCATATAACTGAAGTTCATGACATTTAATTAAATTGTAATATCCTATACTGTGCTTATAGTTTAATTTATTAATTTTATTTCAGATGGCTGTACAAACTCTATATTGAGATCTACATTCCAGCTTCAATAAATTTTTGTCCATATAATTTTGAACAAATTACTCATAATACTGCTTTGGACGTTCTCGCACTTACCCTTTGACACACGTAGAGATGCTGGGTAGGAAGCCACACACGTGATAACACGGATAGGCAGTGTCATCGGTGTTTGAGTGCTCTGGTTACTCCCCACCCTACACACACCCTGGTCTTCACAGTCATTTCACAGCTATGCTGGTTGTAGTGTTTGCCCAATTTAAACTTTTCCATGACCACAAAATATCTTTTGTATTTAACATGTTACATTAGGTGAGTTAAAAGGATCCTAGAGTCACTAATAAATGTAATCACATTTAGTCGGCAGTCACAATTGAACAAAACCATATATTTTCATATATGGGTATTTCGAACTAGAAAAGACCCTACAATTTGTCTAACATAACACTTCTGTAGACACAAAAAGATTAAAGAGTTAGTCCATAGTATCAAGAAACTATGGTACATTTACACAATGGAATTCTACGCAGCAGAGAGGAAGAAGGAGC
>PVJI01008535.1:0-22128 GCA_004026765.1 Micronycteris hirsuta
CATAATCAACAAAAGAAAAAAGCAAGAAAAACATAACCAGAGACATTGAAATTAAGAACAATCTAACAATAGCCAGAGGGGATGGGGGAGGGGACTATGGGGAGAAGGGTTTTCAGGAACCACTATAGAGGACACATGGACAGAACCAAGGGGGAGGATGGAGGCAGGGGAGGGAGGTGGGTTTGGAGGGGGTGGGGGGTGGGGAGGGGAGAGGATGCAGACAACTGTAATTGAACAACAGTAAAGTAATTAAAAAAAAAAGAATTGATTGGAGTGGATATGAGCATGGGGTGAGAGAAGAGAATAGGCAAAGGCCAAGTCTATTGAAAAGTTAGACCTTTATCCTGAGAGCAATGGGGTATTAACCACGGGTTTTTAGTGGGTAGGTGACATGTTGAGATTTCCCCACTTTGGCTGCACTGTGGAGAATAAATTGGAAGAAAGCAGGAGAGGCCAGGAGAGTAAGCTGTGAGATACTACAGGAGCTTGGATTAGGATGGTGGCAGTGTGGTTGTGATGGTGGTCTAACTCAGGACGTTGAGGAGACAGCAAAAATAGGACTCAGTGACTTTTAGATTTTTGATTTGAGCATCTAGGTGAATAGAGACTTTAGTAGGTTGACATTAGAGAAATAAACGTCTAAGAAATTCAACCACTGGGTTTCCTGTTTTGGAACACTTCCTTTTTCTTTTGTTTTTTAGTTTTGTGGCACATGGCTGGTTTTTGAGCTAGTCTCCATTGAACATTTCTCTGCCTAGTTTTCTATCCCAAAATGTTCAGTGGAAAACAAGCCACATTCTGCTGTAAGATTATGATGTTATCCAGCTTTTTTTGGTATTCCTTAAAGGAAAGGGTGTCAAAAATCTGGGAAGTCAAAGAAGTGCTTACTGAAATGAATGTGAAGTTTTGCTACCAGACTGGAGCTATAGAAGAGCATAATGTCTCCCTTTCTCCAATTATCAGTTTCATTTCCCAGGGGTCACTTCTTTTAACAGTTAATTATATATTGTTTCTTATTTATCTTTCTCAAAAATGTTTAATGCACATACAAGCATATTGATATTTGCCTCCACCCTGATGCTATACATGCTGTTTTGAACCTTACTCTTCTTCCTGTGATAATTACCTTAGATCTCTTCATATGTAGCTCTATCTCATCTTTTCAGAGGCTTGCACACGATTCCACTGAATGAAGGTACAGCTGTCCCTTGATATCCATGAGGGACTGATTTTTGGACAGAAACCAAAAGTCTGTGGATGCTCAAGAGCCTTATATAAAATTGCATAAAGGTGGCCCTTCACATCTGCAGATTCTCAGCCATGAACTCCCAGCTGCAGATGTAAAATGTGGATACAGAGGACCAACTGGATGCAAAATATGTGGACATTGAGGGCCAGCTGTACTGCAATTTATCTATTGAGTCTTCTCTTAGTGGGCATTTTAGTTGTTTCTAGTTTTTCCCTCTTTAACACATTTATTGCTGCAGTAAACGTGCTTGTATTATATACGATTATATTAAACCCAGATTTGTATCACAGGTCTAACATGAATGACCTGTGAAACATTACCATCTGTTAGACCTTGTAAAATCATCAATTTACTTTGTGTCTGTGTGTAGACTTGTAATGTACACGATCAAAATGGATTTTTTTTTAAAAAAGACTTTAGTTACTAGAGCAGTTTTCAGTTCCCAACAAAATTGAGCAGAAGGTGTAGAGATTTTCCATGTATTTTTGCTCCACACATAAGGATGGATTTTAAAAGTTTTTGCCTAATGAATTGTGGAGCAATTGCTCAAATCATTGTGGCACATAGTTGTATAATACTTGTATATCTCAACAAGTAACAGGATTATTAGAATTAATTAAAAAGTATTATAATGAAAAGAAAGTGAGTTTTTATAAGTGGGACAAGAAGGCGCATTGCACTTGGATGAGACAGGTAACTCCAGTAGCATGTTAGTAATTCAGAAAATGTTTATTCAACCCTTGATATGTGTAGCACACTGTTTCGTTGAAATTTAAAAAAAAAAATTCATCCAAGGATATGTTTATGATTTTAGAGGGAGAGGAAGGTGAAGAGGAGAGAGAAAAACATCGATGTGAGAGAGAAACATTGATCAATTGCTTCCCATACATACCCTGATCAGGGATTGAACCTGCAACCTAGGTATGAGCCCTGACTGGGCATTGAACCCACAGCTTTTTTGGTGTACAGGATGATGCTCCAACCAACTAAGCCACCTGGCCAGGGCTTTTTATTTTTTATTTTTTTTATTTTAGAGAGAGAAGGGAAGGAAAAGAAAGAGAGACACACACACACACACACACACACACACACACACACACACACACACACACACACAACATTGACTTGGTATTCCATTCATTTATGCATTCATTGGTCGATTTGCTGTACATGCCCTGACCAGGGAATTGAACCTGTACCTTGGTGTATCGGATGACAGATAGCTCTTGAGCTATCTGTCTGGAGCTGTAGCACACTTTTTCTGGTGTTGCAGAGAGAAAACACTGTCCCTGTACTAATCATAGAGATAGTTCTATCTTAGAGTTGAAGAATCTGAGGACTAGAGAAATTAAGGCACTTTCCTAAGATTACAGTCAGTCAGTATGTGGCTGAGTTGGGATGTAAGTCCAAGTTTGGCTGATTGAGAGGCTGTTTTGTTTCTCTCATGCTGAATGTGGGAAATGAGTTTTGGTCCTAGCATATTGCCTGTCAGGTTGTGAACTAATAGCCTGTTGTATTATGGCACTTCTGTTACCTCAGTCAGTTCTAGCAGCATAATATACAGACATGTTCTTTGGTTTTTCTGGAAGACATGCTAATATATGTTAAAATACAAACCCAGTGAAAAACAGTGTTTTAAAAGCAAGCTTAAAGGTGTGTTTCATGAACCAACCAAATAATGTGACTTGGTAGTTTTATTGAAGTTTATAAATTCAAGAATAGTGTTTTGTGTTAGTTGGACTTGTCCTTATGAATTCAACATAGAGTTCAGACTATTGAGCCAGTTCACATACTGACCTCTCTAGGTCCTGTGATCATTAGGGTTTGCTTTTTCCAGTTGCTTATCATCTGGGTAGAACACAAACTTGCTGTGGCTTCCAAGAATGTGTCTACAAAGGCAGAGTTGGATCACAGGGAAATTGAGAAAAAGAGGCATACTGTTGTTTACTAGGCGAGCCTGAGTTCCTTATTAATGGGATTGTTGAAGAGTTGGGTACTAGCCATGGTTGCCCAAGCACTGCGCAGGACCAGCCCTAGTAGAGTTAAAGCACTTTTAAAAATAATTGGTGTTCCTAGTCTGCATCAGCTGCCAGGACAGCACTTAGTTTACAGAATACTTGGATTGATTTTCTTTAGTCAGTCAAGTAGAATAGATAAAAGAATTGACAAATAATCATAATTTGCTTCTGTAAAAATCCCAGACTCTTTACTGAAACAAAAGACAGGATGTTACCTTGTGAAACGGTAAGATTGTATGGATAGAGGGAGTCTTTTGCAAAATAGACTTTGTTATGGGCAGTAGATTTCTTAAGGCTCTCAGTTCCCCATAGTCCTGTTGCTAGAATTAAGTCTTTTTGCATTGCAGCATTGAGAGGCTTTTATTTGTGTTAAGTCAGACTTCTTGGTATGTCACCTGACAGTCTTGTGGTTTCAGATGAATATAGTTCATTGCTATTCTTAACCTGTGCTGGCAGTTGTGCATAACTAGAGTTTTAAGGGACTTTGAAAAGTGGAATTGCTTAAGAGAAATAGAAATACCATTAACGTGTAGTGTTCAACTCAAGATGTTATTTTCAAATGTTGTTAGCATCAAAATCAACTCAAATCTAGTTATAAATTTGGTGATGTTTGCTTTACAGTATCTGAAGTAAAAATTTAAATGCTGAGGTTTTAGATATACTTACTTTTATGAAAAGTTTATTAAAATTATGGTGATAAATTTTGGTCATCCTTACAGTGTTTTAAGCAGGTGGTAATTATTATTTTAAAATACCTGATTTATGAATACTATATATTCGTCCTTGATCTGTGTGTATCTTTCTTTTCCATAAAATTGATCTCATTTATTACCAGATGAACCATGTTAGTTATTTAATGCAATTATTACTTGTAAAGTTGACTTATCATTCTTACTAGTTGACTTATTATTACAGTTTAAAAAATTTGTTTAAATTTTTTATTGTATTTTTTTGCCATTACCATTTAGTTCCCTTATATCCCCCTCCCCCCTGGTACGTGTATGTTTAATTCTCTTTGTCATTCACTGCTCTTCTTATGTTTACATAGGAATACTAGATATTTGGAAAGCATGTGCTTTTTTAAACCTTATATACATATTTATAAGTAAAATTTAAATTAAAAACTTGACATTTATGAGTTAGCTTATTGATCATAGTCCAGTTTTTTATAGTTAATGTTTATAATTTTACTGACACAGACCTGAACTTTTATGGTAATGTTTTTGATGCTCTGTGCACATCTTAACTGTGCGTGCATCCCCACTTAATCATTTATGACTTGAATTAAATGATTTGAATTAGTAGTGGATTTAGACTAAGGTAGTTTGTCTTTATATTTTAAATAAATTCTACCATGAAGATTTAAAAATATTTTTTCAATATGTGTAACTGAGTTGAACAACTTCGATACTGGCTCTCTCAGTTGTTTATCTCAGTTTTACATTCTTTCAGTGCTCCACTGAATTTAAGTTCTCAGTTATACAGAATTAATGTCAGAAAGTTAAAAGCCACATAGGTCAGGTATAGTATTTCAGTCAGGTGTATGTGTTACTGAAAAACACTATGATAGCAGATATGATATGTTCTGTGTTCTCATGGCATAGAAATTTATTCCTGTTGCTGTTCCATTTCAATAAGAACTCATGTTATAGATGATTAAGTCCCTTCTGAAATATTTTGTGTAAAATTTTACTCTATGCATATGGTTTTTATACATGTTAGATTATGAGATAAATGAAAATGGATTTGGGATCTTTAATGCTAGTAATAGTTTTTTTTATAATATTTCACCTATATTATCTAATTTGATTGAGTGATAGTAATCCTACAGCCAAGTAGTTGACTATACTTGTCATTGAAATGTAAATGACAATCATTGGGGTTATATTAATATTCTGGGTATAATAGAATTTACTATGACTAAAGATAAACGGGCTAAAGATTATCTAGTGTAGTGTATTTAGTTTATTAAAATGTAATGGTTATTAAAATGTAGAAAAATCAAGATTTTTCAGATAAGAAAAAGGCCTCAATTGATGTTTTTTTAAAAAAGATTTTATGTATTTATTTTTTAGAGGGGAAGGAAGGGGGAAAGAGAGGGAGAGAAACATCAGTGTGTGGTTGCCCCTTGCCTGCCCCCTGCTAGGTACCTGGCTGGCAACCCAGGCATGTGCCCTAGACTAGGAATCGAACAGGCGACCCTTTGCTTCGCAGGCTGGAGCTCAGTCCACTGAGCCACACCAGCCACGGCCTAAATTGATAAATTCTTTGGAACTGAGATTAACAAACAAATCATGGGAGTATATATCTGTCACTTAGAGAATTATAATTCCTTAGATAAATAATTAGTATACATAAAGTCTATACATACAGGCTTCCAGCATTAAAGTTGGTACCTCCTAAATAGTCATTCAGTCACTCACTTATTCAACAAATTAATTGAAGTTCTGTTGTATTCATTATGTCTCCCAGCTTCTTCCTGTATTACTTAGGAAGATACTGAAGCATGAAAAGCCAAAACAAAATATAAACTAAAATTTGTGATTAATACGTTGTCAATCTTGGAGGAATTTCCATTGTTTACAAAACCAGTGTGGATTATATTGAAAAGCAAAATTGGTACAAGAATGACATTTTGTTACTGATGATCCTACCTAATAAGATAATTTTTTTTTTAATTTTAAGATTTTGTTTATCTTTAGAGAAAGGGGGAGAGAGGGGGAAAGAGAGGGAAAGAAACGTTGATGTGTGAGAGATACATTGATTGGTTGCCTCTTGCCTGCCCTCAACTGGGGACCTGTCCCGGAACCCAGGCATATGCCCTGATGGGAATCAAATCTGTGACCCTTTGGTTCGCAGGCTGGCACTCAATCCACTGAACCACACCAGCCAGAGCTAAGATAATTTCTTTCTTTCTTTTCTTTTTTTTAAAAAAGACTTTATTTACTTTTTAGAGATGAGGGAAAGGAGGGGGAGAGGGAGAGGAAATGTCAATGTGTGAGAGAAACATGATTGGTTGCCTCTTGCATGCCCCGCAACTGGGGCATGTGCCCTACTGGGAATTGAACTGGCGACCTTTTGGTTTGCAGGCCAGCATTCAACCCACTGAGCCATACTAGCCAGGGCTAAGATAATTTTTTTAAGCACTTCTTTAATATGTCACTCCTAGAAGAAATGCAATGAACGATACTAATGATACACATTTTTTCTTAGTTATTTTCAGTGCTTTAAAATTTTTCTAGAATGCAGTTTTTATATGCATTTTATGATTCCTCTTTTCTGTATATGAATTCTCTAATTATGCTGTATATATTTTGACCCAAGGTCTTTTGATCCCTAACTTAGAGAAAAGTTATTGAATTGAGTCCTTGACTCTACAAAAAAATTGAGTTTTTACTGTCTATAAACTGAGCAAATAATTATCTGGTATATCTGTGGTTCTGTTTCTCACACTTAAATAAATGTTCTTGTGGTAAATACTATAATGAACTTATAGTAGCTTTCAGTCATAATATCTCAGTTACTGGATACAAATTTTTTTATTCTTACCCATGGACATGCTTATTGATTTTAGAGAGAGGGGAAGGGTGGGATCTCATATGTGCCCCAACCAGGGACTGAACCTGCAACTAGGCATGTGATCTGACTGTGAATCAAACCTGCAACCTTTCAGTTTACAGACGATGTTCCAACAAAGTGAGCCACACTGGCCAGGGATAAATTTTTTTTTCAAACAGTAAAAATTGTCTTTTTTAGAAATGATTGGAAATGTCTGATATGTTTACAATTATTGTTTTTTAGAATGCACAGTAAATATATCAAAAGGAACATAACTCTTATCTGATATAATTGGGACTTGTAGATTAATGGAAAAAGTCAATTGAAGTGAGGGATTTAAAAAACTGTATGAGTTGTAACATTTTGTTTTTTGCTTAAACGTAAATACACATTCATTTGCTGTCCTTTGCTTGTCAGTATGTTTTACAGAGGGTATAGTGAATGTTATGTCTGCATTGTGGGGCCAAAAATTAAAATATTATGTAAAGTCAGAGCACTGTAAAACATTTACTTTGGTTTCAGGAGACATATTTAGGCATTGGCTAGTTAGCACCAGATATCCTTAAAGCAAAATCGTTCTACAGGTTCTTTAAAAAAACTCGGGCCACTTACCCCGTGTACAGAAAATATTTCTCCAGTTCAGTGTGATGCTTTTGGCTATAGTGCTTGGGGTTCTGATGGTAACCAGCTCTTGGCATTTTGGTGTTACATTGGGAAAGCTTTTTGCTTGCCTCTTGTAGCCTAATTTAGCATTCTTCCTCCCTTCCCACCTTCCCTTACTCCATCCATCCCTTTATCATTCTTTCCTTCCTTCAGTAATCTATCCTTTACCAGAATCAGAATGTTTTCCAATTCTGGGGGCTCTTTCCCTGATTCCCTTGCATAGCTTTTGAAACTTGGCTGCGCTCTCTCTTCATTTCTTGCAGGAGTTCTGAGTATGAATAGGTTCTCAGAGTTAGTCTGCATCATCTTGCATGTGTATTTATTTCAGTGAGAAAATGATGGATAAGTCTCAGGAAAGACAAACTAGCATAGTACCAGGCACGTACTAGGCACTATACAAATAATTATTGAATGAATGAACTTAAAATCTTCAGATGTGATAAGTGTACTGTATAGTCAGAGAGTTTACCAGACCCTTTGATGCTAAATAAAAGTGAAACTATATGGATAATCAGTTGGAAATAGGAGTAGAGAAAGAGAAGAGACCAGTTGGTTGGTATTTATCTGCCAGCACTTGAAAATCAATTTTAAGGTGATTGATGAGGCAGAAGAGTTGGTCAAATAGAATAAAAAGGTGAATTATTTTTTTAAAATATTTTGTTTACTTACTTTTTAGAATGGGGAAGGGAGGGAAAGAGAGAGAAACATTAATGTGTGGTTGCCTGTTGCGCTCCCCCTACTGGGGACCTGGCCTGCAACCCAGGCATGTGCCCTGATGGGAATCAAATCTGTGACCCTTTGGTTTGCAGCCTGCGCTCAATTCATTGAGCTACACCAGCCAGGGCGCATTCTAAGGTTTTTATTATTGTTGCTATAAATTTCACATAATGTGAAATTCCCTCTTTAAAAGTATGTACAATTCAGTGGTTTTTTTCCTTTAGTACAGTCACAAAGTTGTGCAGCCTTCACCACTTTCTAATTCCAGAACATTTCGTCACCTCATAAAGAAAAGAAATCCTGTACACATTGTAGTCATCCCCCCTCTCATTCCCGTCTTCGACACCACTAATTTACCTTTCATTACAATGGGCAGATAGTATAAATGGAACCACAGAATATGTAGCCTCTTCTGTTTGGCTTCTTCACTTAAGGGAGCGGTCCCCAACCTTTTTAGCACCAGGGACCAGTTTTGTGAAAGACAATTTTTCCACAGACTGGGGTGGATTGTTGGGGGGAGACAGGCAGCAAGAGCTCAGGTGGTACCCAGGGATGGGGAGGAGGGACTTTGGGAACCTCTGACTTAATTAAGGCATAATATTTTCAAGGTTCATCTGTGTTGTAGCCTGTATTCTTTAAATAGGCAAATAATATTCCATTTTATGGTTATACCACATTTTGTTTACTGAGTTGACAGGTGCTTTTTTTAAGCTTTTTAAGAAAGTTTGTTTTCTTTTCTCAGATTGTGGGATATTATAGTTCACTCCATCTACTCATGAAATACTTATTTAGTATCTGTAGTGTTACCTTTGCTTGGCGATATATAGTTTTACTTATTTAATGTATTTGGGACTAAGGATTCAGAGATGAATAAACTTTGCCCTCAGGCAGCTTTCTTTCTAAAGTAATAGATAAGCATGTAAACAGATAAATTACAGTACAATGTGGAAAATACAATTAGCCTTATAATGTAAAGAACGTGTAATCTCAGAAGTCAACAACTAACTCTACTGGAGGAATTAGTGGAGGCTTCCAAGGAGGTGACATTTGAACTAGATCTTTCAGAGTGAATAGGAGTTTGCCAAGGTGATTGAGGATATTTCAGATAGAAGTTTGTACCAAGGCATGAAACTGTGCTCTGACTGGGGATTGAACCTGCAACCTTTTAGTATGTGAACAGTACTCCAACCAACCAAGCCACCTGGTCAGGGCTGGGATGAAGATGTTTTGTGTTGTCAGGTACAGGATGTTTAACCTGCATCAATAGGGTCAAGGTTCAGGTTTTCTTTTTGTTTTAGTAGTTTTATTTTTATTCCAGTCAAGCTGTTCCAACTACATTGTATTGACTCTCCATTTCACATTTCTTTTCTTTTTTAAAAGATTTTATTTGTTTGTTTATTTTTTAGAGAGGAAGGGAAGGAGAAAGAGAGGGAGAGAAACATCAGTGTGTGGTTGCTTCTCGCGTGCTCCCTACTGGGGACCTGGCTAGCAACCCAGGCATGTGCCCTGACTGGGAATCGAACTGGTGACCGTTTGGTTCACAGGCTGGTGCTCAATCCGCTAAGCCACACCAGCCAGGGCAGGTTGAGGTTTTCTTAAGGAAGTGAAGAAACCAAACCAAGAATTGTGATTGGTGGATTCTGAGGAATTGACCATTCAGCTTAATATAACTAATGACAAACAGCTTCTGGAATGGCAGGTCTTCCATTTCTTAGCAACTGTCCCATTAGTCGTCCATTCAGTTCACCAGGCTAGTTAGCTTACTCTTTTCTCTCTTTCCCTCTCCTCTCTATCTCTCTCACTATATTAATCTTTTTAATTGTGAAATTAATGTATTATAATTGTACATAAAACAAATGCAGTGGCTTTTTTTTTTTTTAACATAAAGTGAGTATCTATTAAGCACTATCTAGTCAAAATATAGAACATAGTGTCCCAGTCTACCTGGTAGGTCCCTTCTTGGTTGCACTTCCAATCACCCCCTCCACCTGCACCTTACTCTAGGAGGTAACCAGTCTCCAAACTTTGAAGCCATCACTTCTTTTCCTTATAGTTTTAAAAACTGTGTAACCCTAGATAAAACTTTACCTGATTTAGATGGAAAAATACAGTAGTTCTGTGTGTCAGTGTTTGTTTTTGCTTATAGCTTGTGCTTATTGTGTTGTGTAGTATTTCATAGTCTGAATATACCATAACATATTTACTCATTCTTTTATTGATGAACATTTAAATTGTTTGAGTTTTCAACTGTTATGAAAAGTGCTGATGTGAACATTCTTGTATAATGTTAAACTTTTCTGGAATGGAATTGCTGGGGTCAGCTGCAATTTTACTAGATTTTGTCTATTTAGTGTATAATTTAAAAGACTGTCTTTAAAGAGATTGTGGTGATGTTTACCATCTCTATATGAGAATTTGCACATTTCTGATTCGTTCATTTTTTCACTTGTTATTGTTTTATAAAAAAGTTACTTAACGCTGTTATTTAGACTGAAAACTATAACTGTTTTTGCATTTCCATATTAAAGAAACAGTAACAAAACTATTTAAAAATAAAGGCTTACTTTTATGCCATGAGGGTCCATGCCATGAAATCTATATGCATTTTTGTGATATTAAATGTACTTAATATTTATGTACTTAATACTTAAATATTTATGTTAGCTGTTTCTAGATTAATATGAGATGATGAGTATATTTTATATACACTGAGTGATACTTGCCACAACTTTTATTATTACTTTTTAATCTAAAGTGTCATAGCTGTATAAGTTTTCATTCTTAAACTAAATGGTTGCCTTTTATAAAAAGATCTACTATATATTCTTTAGCAATAATACAATGTTGGATTTTGTTATATAGGCATTATTTCTAGAAATTGATGTGAATATTTATTGAAAAACTCTAATGGATTTTTTTTTTTTAAGTTGGCCTTTGCCAGAGTTTGATCCAAGCCAGATTCGACTGATTGTGTATCAAGACTGTGAAAGACGAGGGAGAAATGTCTTGTTTGACTCCAGTGTTAAGAGAAAAAATGAGGACATATCAGTATCGGTGAGCATCATTTTATTGACTTGGTTGAAATTTAATGTCAAATATTTTAACTCAAGAAAGTGAGTAAAATTTTAATTGTGGTGTTTTGTTTGTTTGTGTAAAACATCTTTGCCATGCTTTTATAATTCAGAGCCCTGATTTTTAGATTTTTTTAAAGGAAAAAAAACACTTGCCTTATTTGTCATCAGTCTAATCCCACAGAGCATTTTAGTTTGACATTTATTTCCTTATGTAGTTGTATTGAGAAATATAACAAGAGCTCCAGGGATACTTACAGAGGATCTAGTCCAAATCTCTCAGCATAACAGATGTGGGAAGTGTGGTCTAGAGATGTGAAATTACTTTCTAAAATTATTTGTCTGAAGGTACAAAGCAAGTTAAATTTGTTGCGTTTTGCCCATCATATTTTTCCTACTCTACAGTGGTAGCAAGAACATCTGTTTTGTTTACTTTCAGCATCATATTTTGAAATAAATGGCTAGTTTAGCAATAGTACGTGGATATTCACTTGGTCAGCCAAGAAAACCTAGGTGATTGTGGTTATCTTTGCTGCTGTTATTGCCATTATACTTTCTGGTATAAAGAATCAGTCCTGCCCTGGCTGGTATGGCTCAGTGGTTTGAGTGCTAGCCTGTAAACTGAAAGGTCGCTTGTTCAATTCCTGGTCAAGGCACATGCCTGGGTTCAGGCCAGGTCCCTGGTTGGGGGCATGTGAGAGGCAACCAGTCCATGTATCTCTCTCACATTGATATTTCTCTCTCTTTTCCTCCCTGCTTTTGCCTCTCTCTAAAAGAATGTAAATAAAAAAAAAGAAATCAGTCCTGTAATCTGGAAATGGAATCCTGAAATTGTGTTTTCTTGCCTTTCCTAAACTGACAATTTTCACTAACATTTTAGTAAAACTAAAAACAAAATGCTTTAGGGAAGTGTTTATAGTAATCAGTAGAATTGTCAGTTAAAGCAAAAAAATATTTATTTTTTGAGACTTAGGATTTTGTAATTGAGATTTTACGTTCTTAGAAAAAAATTGATACATTCACTGTAGTCTATTTTATCTACAGCCACATTCACAGCATCTGCTGCAGTGGCATGTAATAAGTACATTTTTTAATTACTTTGATTGCCAGGTTTTACTGTGTTCTTGCAATTACTAACATATTTTCCAATTTTCTGGAGATTGTGTTTTTTTTTTAGATTTTTTGCCATTATCTAGACACTTATTTTCAATCTGATAAAAATAAGCATTGCAAATGTTCTGGAAGTATTATTGTTCAAATAACTCTTCAGGGTACTAGGCACTTGGAGATTTAGCAGTCTCTGTCTTCTTGGTGTCTGTAATTAGGCACTTTTCAGAGAATGTAGACATTGAACAAAGAAATATACAGATTAATAATTCCACATTGTGATTAAGTATTGGGTTGGCTAAAAAGTTCATTTAGTTTTTCCCATAAAAGATGCATTTTTTCCTTTTCACCAATAACTTTGTTGATTTGAATATTTTGAGTATGTTGGTTATGTCTCGTGTGATATAATGTTGATTGTTCTTAATTAATGTCTCGATTTGATCGCTGTCAACTTCAGCGGGTCCACCCAACCGTGGAGTATTGTCCAGCAAGAAATCTCCAGCACGAAACTTGACAAACTACTTTCGACACATTCGATCAGCCACAGCATCTCCATTAACACTGCACAAAACTTTTTGTGTTTCAGTTGTGTTTTTCCCTTCTTGAAATAATAAAGCATAATATGCCAAAAATGTTGTGGATCTTCTTCCGTCTTCAGTATTAAAGTGGCTGGACAAAAATTCACCAGTTTTGATAAGTTTTTTAAAAATGCATGCTGATATGACAGCTGTCACAATACAGTCTAACAAAATTGTTTTGAATGAAGTTAAAGACAAGTAAGTGCTGCTAAGAACCATCTATGGAAAAAACCAAATGAACTTTTTGGCCCACCCAATATTATGAACAAGACACATACAGTGCTTATGAGATTCCAGAGAAGGGAACACAGTTTTCATCATTTTGGGTGTAGGGATATTAAGGAAAGTCTCACTGAGGAAGTGAAATTCAAGCTGAGATCTGAAGAAATTGAGGGTATGGAATAGGAGATGAGTATTCCTGGTATTAGGACCACCAAATGTAGTCTGCAAAGTGACCTAGGAGCCTGGTGAATTGAAGGAAGAACTAAAAGGTGGCAAGTCTAGCTGGAATTAGTATGTAAAGTAGCTAGGAGATGAAGCTGGAGCAAGATGGAGCGGGAACCAATGTATTTTGGGCCCAAAATTTAGATTATATCCTAAAGGCAGAGGGCAGATGTTAAAAGGATTTAATTTATATTTCAAAAAAAGATCAGTTTGGTAGAGAACCCAGAAATAAACTCACACAGATGTGATCAGTTAGTTTATGATGAAAGAGCTAAGAATATGTATTGGGGACAGTATCTTAAGTAAATGAGGTTGGGACAACTGGACAGCCATGTGCAAAAGAGTGAAACCAGACTACTATCTAACACTATACATAACACTAACTCAAAATGCATTAACGATTTAAATGTAAGACCTGAAACCTTAAAACTCCTTGAAGAAAATATAGGCAACAAGCTCCTTGACATCAGTCTTGGCAATGATTTTTTGGATTTGACACCAAAAGCAAAGGCAACAAAAGCAAAAATCACCAAGTGGAACTACATCAAACTAAAAAGATTCTGCACAGCAAAAAAACCCATCAGCCAAGTGAAAAGGCAACCTCTACTGGATGGGAGAAAACATTTGCAAATCATATGTTAAGGGGTTAATATACAAAGAACTTGTATAACTCAATATCAAAAAAAATAAAACCCCACAGAATCTAGTTTAAAAAATTGGGCAGAAGCTCTAAATAGACATGTTTCCAAAGGAGACATACATATGGCCAACAGGTACATGAAAAAGTGGTCGATAGCACTAATCATCGGCAAAATGCAAAGTAAAACCACAGTGAAATATCACCTCCTTTTAGAATGGTTATTATAAAAAAAGACAGGTGTATACAAGGGTGTGACTGAAAAGGGAATCCTTGTGCACTGTTGGTGGGAATGTAAATTGGTGTAGCCACTATGGAAAATGGTATGGAGGTTCCTCGAAAAATTGAAAATATAACTACCATATGAGCCAGCAATTCCACTTTTGAATACTTATGCAAAGATACATGAATGCTATGTTCATTGCAGCATTATTTACAATAGCAAAGACATGGAATTACTGAGGTGTCCATTGATGGATGAATAGATAAAGACAACGTGGTGTATATATACAGTGGACTATTATTCATTTGTAAAATAGGATGAAATGTTGCTATTTGTAGCAACAAGGATTGGTTTTGAGGGCATTATGATAACTGAAATAAATGGGAATGAGAAAGACAAATATGTATAGTCTCAATTATATGTGGAATCGAAAAAAACAGAACCCGTAAATGCAGAGAAGAGATAAGTGGTTGCTGGAGGTGGAAGTGGGAGGTGAGACAAATGGGTGAAGTGGGTCAGAATACACAAACTTCCAGCAGTGAAATAAGTCATGGGTAAATAATGAACAGCATGGTGATTATAGTTAATAATACTCTACTGAATATTTGAAAGTTGCTAAAAGAGCGTATCTTAAAAGTTCTCATCAGAAGAAAAAAAATTTTTAATATGCACAGTGATGGGTGTTAACTAGACTTATTGGGGAGATCATTTCCCAATATATAAAAATATTGGATCATTATGCTTTACACCTGAAACTAATATATGTCAATTATATCTCAGTTTTTAAAAATAGTGAAAAATATCACTTTGGCTGCTATGTAGAGAATGGTTAGATGTGGAGGACAAGGGAGAAAGAAATGTGTGGTGAATCCAGCATCTTGGTTTGACTGTCTGGGTGGTGAGATGCCAAAGAGTCATAGAATTGTATTGGGTTAGCTGAAAAGTTCGTTTGGTTTTTTCCAAAAGATGGCTCTAGTGGTGCTTAGTTGTCTTTAACTTCATTCAAAACAGTTTTGTTAGATTGTGTTTTGAAAGCTGTCATATCAGTGTGCAATTAAAAAAATTATCAAAATTAGTGAATTTTTGTGCAGCCATTTTAATATTGAAGATGGAAGAAAATAAGCAACATTTTTGGCATATTATGCCTTTATTATTTCAAGAAAGGTGAAAACACAACTGAAACACAAAAAAATATTTGTGCAGTGTTGTGGAGAAGGTGTTGTGACTGATTGAATGTGTCAAAGTGGTGTGTGAGGTTTCGTGCTGGAGATTTCTCGCTAGATGTGCATGGAGATTTCTCCATGGTTGGGTAGACCAGTTGAAGTTGATAGTGATCAAATCGAGACATTAATTGAGAACAATCAATGTTATGTAATGTGGGAGATAGCCGATATACTCAAAATATTCAAATCAATAAAGTTATTGGTGAAAATGAAAAGTGTATCTTACTTTACAGGAAAAAACTAAATGAACTTTTTGGCCAACCCAATAGATGGTCAAACAGACAATTGAAAAACTAAGGGTAGTTGCAAAAGTGATATGCATGTCTTTGTATTTATACTGCTAGGTTGACATTTATTAATTAATCAATACTCTTTTGAATCCTTTATTTTTTTAATCCTCACTTGAGGATATGTTTTTTAATATAAAGAGAGGGAGGAAGGGAGAGAGAGAGGAACATCAATTGGTAGCCTCATGTAGGTGCCTCTACTGGGAATCGAACCCAAAACCTAGGTATGTGTCCTGACTGGGGATTGAACCCACAACCTTTTGGTGGATGGGATGATGCTCCAACCAAGAGAGCCACTCTGGCCAGGGCTCTTTTGATTACTTTTTAGCAAATATTTATTGAGGTTTTGCTTTGTGCTCGATAATGTTCCACTGAATTGCAGCATGTGACGTGTACTCTGTATCTAAACTAATGCCATTCATTGTCTGTTTCTTCAGCATCCTACCTTTGTACCTTATCTTAAAACAGCTTTGTGAGTCTTGGCTCATGCTGGTTTTTGAACCCACCCTGTCTACCCTTTCTGGGAATAGGGGTTTATTAGTCTCATTAGTTTTTTTTGCTGATGTCTTCTTTTTTCCCTCTCAGTTAGGTTTTTTTCCCTTTACCTGCAAACATTCACGAAGCGTCTTTACCCAACACCAGCAAAATACTCTTACTTTCTCCTTCACATATGTGTTCTTCCATCGTTTTCTGTTTGCCTCTTTCTCTCTTTGTCACTGCCAGTCTTCCTTCTCAGTGTCTGTTGGTGTCACCCAGTCTGTCTGTCTCAGTATCAGGCTCTCCTCAGTGTAGCTTCCCAGTCTCTGTATCTCTTGTTGTCTTCCTCTACTTCGCTTAGTCTCCTTTCTGTGTCTCAGTAGTAGTCTGTCTACTGGCCCTAATCTCATACCAATCACTCATTCCTCAGTCCTCTGAAATTTTTCCATAAGCTTACCTTTTCTTTAAACTTTTCTCTAGACACATTCATCAGTGACTAGAAATCACTCCAGGCTCATTCGTTTTGTGTGTCCTCATTCTACATGCCATCTTCTAGATGGACATCAACTTTCAGGGTTCATCTTATCAGAATTTTATGAATTCTTTCTGATTTCCTTTAGGTCTATTTCTTTTTTTCTCCATCTGAATTCTCATAATCCTTTGTTCATTGTCTTTCATAGATTTCTATATTATAGCTATAATTGTGTATTTGTTTTTATTTTTATTTATTGATTTTTTTTTTTTTTAGAAAGAAAGAAGGGGAAGAGAGAGAGACATTGATTTGTTTCACTTATTTATGCATTCATTGGTTGATTCTTGTATGTGCCTTGATGGGTTATCAAACCCACAACCTCGATGTATCTGGACAATGCTCCACTGAGCAACCTGGCCAGGGATTGTGTCTTTGGTTTTAGACTGGGTAAAAAAACAAAGTAAAAAATTCCTTTGTTATTCACCTTTGTTTCCTAAACTGCACACTGCCTCTCCTGTGTTAAGTACTCAGCACATACTTAACTGTAATCAGTTTTAATTATAGTTAAGAAGTGTATTATCAAACTCCTATAAATACTTTTATGAAGATTTCATATGCTTCTTTTGAATACTACAGAACACATTCAAATACTGTTCTTTTCCCCAACTTGCAAGCTGTTTGATCTTTATGTGATTTTTTTTCATTTTTACTGTACCTGTCTGTACCTTTGGAAAATCAAATTGCGTGGGTTCTGTGTAGGCAAAGAATGACTGTGTGATATAAATTTTAACCTTCTTACACAAAATTTTGGGTCCTTACGTAATACTGAGATAGTTTAGGCATTAGCAATTTGCTGTTGTTACCTTGTCTGTACACAGCAACATTCTACTTAGATATGATTAATAGTGAAATCACGTTTCATGTCCTTCCTTTTTCTTAGTTTGAAACAATCTGCAAGAGAGAATAAAGATTGTAAATGCTAATTTAGCCATATAATTTACCAAAAATTTTATTGAGAAAAAGTTCTATCTTAACACATTATGTACCACATAGAAATCTCTAAGACATACGCCAGGGACCGCACGTTTTTGGGCAAACTTGAAGACGAAGACTATTCGAATGACCAAAATACAATGTAACTGCAATGCTTTATGGGTTCGTGCAATTATATAGTTTTTCATAGATTGACCTGCACAGTTTCCACCAATGAGATCGCTTCATTCAATATGGACAAGACAGTGTGTTGACATCTAAGGTCCATAACAGATGGTGCACGAAATATGAGAAAACTCGTGAGTGGTCCTTAACAGATGGCACACAAAACACGAGAAGACTAATGAGCTGTCCTTAAGTTGTTAATATTGAGAAAATAATACCGTCATGAATTATAAATGGAGAGCCAAGCTTTCATAGACTTCTGTAAGGGCTTCTATATAAAAGTTAATACACAGAAATCAGTAAGTCAATAGATACAAATAACTTGGAATTAAACGATATGAAGGAAGTCAAGACTTCATTTAAAATAGCCATTTAAAAATATCTATGCATAATCTTAACAAAACCTATGTGTTTAGAACTTTAAAAGTCGTCTGAAGTACATAAAAGCTTATTTGAGCAAATGGAAAGGCAGAATATCTTCTTGAGTAATATTCACTGTCATAAAGTTTTCTATTTTCTTTAAGTGGCTTTGTAAAATATTTTTATTTAAATAAAAATGCCAACTTTATTTAATTGGTGGAGGTGGCGTGTGGAACTTAATAGCTGATTTTAAAGTTCAAATGGAAAACATTTGCAGTAACTGATTGGAAAACAGAAAAAGAAGGGCAGCGAGGATGAGCTAGCCTTACCAGATTTGAAAATATACAGTAAAGTCTAAATAATTAAAACAGTGTGACACATAGACAGTTACACTAGTGGACTGAAACAGAGGGTTAGAATAGATCCAAATACATGGAGAAATTTAGTATTCAACAAATGTGCGTCATCTTAAATCACTAAGGTTAAGAGTGTAAGTGATATTGAGACAATTAGAAAGCCATTGAGAAGAAAGATAAATTTGGATTCATATCTAAAGTATATCAAACATTTAAATGTAAAGTAAAACTATAACATTACAAATGAAAACATGAATTACTTAAAATCCGGAGGCCATAAAGTGAAAGACCAGTGTATTTGCCAATCAAATTTAAAAAAACAAACAAACTTGTGTGGTAAACACAGTAAAGCAAAAACAAAAAAAACCCCAACATGATAAGGAAAGTTAAAAGACAAATGATACCCAGGGGAAAACACTTCCACAATATATAAAACCAAGTGGCAATCTTTCTATATAAAGAGTTCCTAGAAATCAGAACAGGAGAACCACTTAGTACAAAATTGGGTAAAAGACAAATGCAGAGAGTTCACATAATAAAGATTTGCTACACATTTAATACAGTCGTTATTCTCAGTTGTAATAAAGGAATTGAAAAAACTATACTGGGATTTAGCTCTTTCCTTTTAAAGTGGCGCAAACTCAAACGTTGAATGACAGCATTTTGCTGTGTGAGTGAGTGAGTGAGTGGTACAGCCTCCATGGAAGGTAATCTGGAGATACTCCAAAATTGTCTGTGTTTACGTCTTGACACAGTAGTTTCACCTGCAGTGTCATTCATTACTAGATGACTGATTAAATAAGGTGTAATTTTTTTAGTTTATATTTAATGGGAATGTGTGGGCTGGGAAATAGGATAGTTGAAGAAGGTGGAAACCTAGAGTTCTTTTTGCATAATTTTTTATATTGTTTCACTTTTGAATCATATAACACATTAGTTATATACAACTTAAATTTTTGAAGAGTTGACAACAAGAAAAAAAGTTGAAAATTCATGTGAAAGACTTCATGTGAAAGATTTTCATAAACTGAGAAATACTGTATTTAGTCCAAGTTATTTATTTGAATTTCAGTTGTGAGCCCAAATCTGGAACATGGATTATAATATGTGTCCAGGTTAAAGATTTTAATCCCCCGTGCCTGCCTTTCTCCCACCCTTCTCCTCCTCCTAAATAATTCAGTCCTAGAACCAGTAGATAGGGCTGAACACTAATGTTAGTTGGTGGAGGCTTGGTGGACCAGAGCAGAGTACCAAGAGCCCAGGGAGGTTGAGGAGGGCATCTGCATAAGATTTTGGCTAACACAGGTTATCAGGGCCCAAGTGGGATGAGGACATCCACCCTGGGTATCATCGTGCATGTGAGGCAGTGACAGGGAAAATGAGGTACTGGTTTCCTACAAGGGAGTTGATAATAAATATATGTTAAGGGCAATGAGAGGCATGTTTTTTTCAATGTTAGAGAAGGGAGTTATAAATAAGGGGAAAAAAATAGAAGAACCCTGTGGATTGGAATAGGAGATATTGGTATGTACTTATATTTTTATATATATGTACACACACATATATACATAACACAATAAATGTAGATGGAAGCTTGTGTGTGTGTGTATGTAGATACATATACTCTCTAGCTCTGCCCACTGAGAGGGTGTAGGAACGAGACCCCAATGTAGCAGGCATACCTAGCATCTAGATCTTGTCTGAAAGTCTGTTCTCCTCTGAAAGGAACCAGGGCTCCTTGGAGAACTTGACTGGTCCTTGGGCTGGGGCGAAGAAAGAAAAGATAAGCCTGGAACTTCTTGTGTTAAAAGTTTAAAGAATGATGGGAATGGGTCAAAAGGACATAGAAACCAGCTTGGAGGGGGTCTCACTTAAAGGGAAAACTTTAGCATAAAAACAAGTAATGATAGAAGGTTACAACTCATTGATTAAAATAGGAAATGGAAGTGGTGTAAATTAATAAATTGAAAGTTTGGTGAGAAACAACATATTTGGAGTATATAAACAGTGGATACTTTTATAATCCCCATGACCAGAATATTAATTACAAAGGAAAAAATTTCTTCACAGTGAAGATGTTTGGTAGGCATAATCATATGATCATCAATATCAAGACTATCATCACTGTTGAACAAATCAGAATCATGTGCTTCATGGTAAGATTCAATGAGAAGAACACTGTTACTCATGTGGTATTACATTCCAGGATGTATAGCCTGAATCTTACAAGGAATCATCTAAAAAATTCAGCCTGCAAAATAACTGCATTATAATATATCCTCAAAAGTGTCAAGGTCGTGAAAGATAAAGAGAGACTGAGAAACATTTTCACACTGAAGAGGGCTTAAAAGATAAAACAAATTACTGGAGGATTGTAAACGCAGAGAAAGAATGAAAATTATAATCCATTTATAAAAAAGCCTTTTTCCTAAGAAAGTGATGTTTATAACTTAAATCTTATGCTTTAGTAGGATGTTGTTAGTTATTGTGGATTAAAAATATTGTATAATTTCCTTTAGGAATAAAAGTAAAAAAGTAAGATGAGAAAACCAACCCTTTTTGCCCTATAGTTGTGCTCATGGAAGGCCTATGTCTACCTGAGGGTTGGTGACTGTCCCCTGTCCCCTCGCTAGACCATCTTCCACTAGAGTTGTTTGGTTTCCAGAAAAGTCGTAACTTCAAAATAGGTGAGAGAAAAGACATTAGACAGCTGTGAAGTTGGTAGGAGAGGGGTGAATGTTTGTGTGTGTGCATGCACACATGTGCTCTTACGTACGCCTCTGTGCGTGCTTTTTATGCTTCAGTCCTGGAAGTGACGTATGTTTGTTTCTTTTCTCCCTCTGTCACGTTACTTCTTGTTTCAGAGATTGGACATGCGTAGGTCCCTCAGCTTGGAATGTCTTTCTAGCCCTCCCCATCTTTCTCTTTCACCTTAACTCCTATGCCCCCCCACCCCGTTTTTTATGGTCATGGCGTAAACAATCAAGGGGAATTTCATTGAACTCTCTTGACTAAGTTAAGGCCTCTCTTGGATAATTGATTTAAACATCGTTGTTCTTTGACCTCTCATTTGTAAAATGGGGATAATAATAGGACCAACTTTGTAGAGTCGTGAGGGATAAAAGAGTAAAATCTCCTCAGAAAACTAAAAATGGAACTGCCTTTTGACCCAGCAATTCCACTGTTGGGATTATATACTAAGAACCCTGAAACTCCAATTTAAAGAACCTATGCACCCCAGTGTTCATAGCAGCACAATTTACAATAGCCAAGTGCTGGAAGCAACCTAAGTGCCCACCAGTAAATGAGTGGATCAAAAAAAACTGCAGTACATTTACACAATGGAGTATTATGCAGCAGAAAGAATGAAGGAGCTACTACTCTTCATGACAGCATGGATGGCACTAGAGAGTATTATGCTAAGTGAAGTAAGCCAGACAGTGAAAGACAAATACCATATGATTTCACTATAAGAGGAACCTAGTCAACAAAACAAACACATGAGCAAAACAGAAGCAGAGATATGGAAA